>PXIH01S0027976.1:11142-25413 GCA_003024985.2 Euperipatoides rowelli
TGGTTGAATACTTTAAAGGGATTTTGGCCCCTCTGTGAATGACCCAGCTCAAATTTAAATAGCCTATAACCGGGCCAGAGTTGAAAGGAAATTTGTGCAAAATTTCCAGCCTCTATTTCTAAAACTGTGAATTTGTATAGTGAACATACAGACAAACAGACAGACAGACACACTTTCATTTTTATGTATGAGATGAAAAAATGCTCCCCGGTACTTAAACTTCAATGTAATATGAAGTGTGATTAAGGATGAATGTTGTAAAATAATAATGTTTCTACTTTAACAATATAATTTACTTTTCTGTAATTAATTAATCATGCCTGATTTTTTTTAAAAAAAAAAACTGTTTCTCTTCTCATGCAAGTCATATTTTTGTTAGATGTTCTAATTGGTCTTTTACTCTTAACTAAATATTATTTGCTCAGAGCAGCTAAATTAGTCATTCCCAAAGCACCTGCTCCAGTTATTAATTAAACCATTTATTTATTTTTTTTTTTTTTTAAACAACACAAACGTCCATGCCCTGGCGGATAATTAAACCATTTATTTTGATTTATCTATCCCTGATTTTATTACACAACAGTATTTAAGGTTTTATTTTTGCATTACCAAAAGCCAGAAATTCACACAATAGGTGATCTACCAGTTTTTAAAAATCAGAAGTTGCTCTCTCTCTTATGAAAGAGTAAATTTCCTATTACACACTGGGGCTGCTGCCCTCGCACTGCTGAAATCCAGTCTTCCCATTGATGTACTTGATTTGAGAAAGAATAATCCGTTTGAGACACCTAACCTTGAATAATATTGAAATCTTTGATAGAGCTGGGTTTAGTAAATCATACAAATACTTGGATCTTTTGTAATTGTATATTTTTCAGGTTTAAATTGCTAAATGTGACAATCTACTTTTTTGTAGCATGAGTAGGCCCAATTTATTTCTAGCTACAGATGTGTTGCTGTGACAATTCCAACTATTAAAAAATGTGTGGCTCTATTAAAAACAATCAGGATTTTATTTTCTAGCGATTTTAAATAATTTCCCTACAGGGTTAACAATAGATGAGTTAAAACTATTATTAATTGCTTAATAGCTAAAACTCCTTTTAATCAAAGAAAAATTATGTTTATCTTCTTTTTTTTTTTATTAATTGAATTATGAATCATGTAACACCTTATTTAAGATGTTTATCCAAAGTAAGATAAAAAATGTTTAAAGAATTTTGTATTGAGGTAATGATATAAAAATTAATGATTGATGTCAAATTGTGCATCCTCATGAGTTTTTTTTTAGGATAACCATCAATGAATAAAATAGATATATTGGGATGTACCTGCAAACCATTTCCCATAAATTACTTTTTAATAAAGACCAGATCATTTGGATTTTTAAAATATGTAGATTTTTGTAATAACAAAAATAAAATATAATGAAGAGTAAAAAAGTCAGAATAGATCATTGAGGCAATCCATATTTAGCTGTAAATAAATTGGGATATCTCTGAGCTGAGTTTTACACTTTATTTTCTATCAAATATGTAAATTCAAACCAATAATTATAACTAAAACCCAAGGGAAAGCACATGGCCTCTTTAACATAATATAATGCAAAATCCTTTGATAATTATAGGGAAGCCAATAGGAACATATTTTTAATATGCAATTTACATATACATCCATTTACTAGATAGTTAGACAGGTAATTGCTTAAGAAGAGGTTCTTGATTCATGGATAGAATAAATATGGATCTAATGCTAAAATGTCTTTCTTTTGTTTCACTTTTACATATTATAATTATATAGGTTTACCCCCCCCCCCCAATGGTTCTGAATATTTTTCTGAAATCAATGAAGGTTAAATAAAATCAATGATTAATAATTATCCTCAGTACCAACTTCAATAACTTTATCATCTAAGCTACATGTGGTGGATATTCTTTTTTCAGATATGGGTTTTCCCTCAATGAATATGACCAACGTCTCCATTTAATACAGGTTGAACAGAATTATTCAAGTTATCACCTGGTTCTCCAATAAAGGGAGTGTGAATATTATTTCCCTAAGGTTTCTCCTTACCTAATAATTCATTTTTTATTAACTAAGTTTATTGTTGTTGTTAAACAATAGCAATGTTTAATTCATATTTATAGTAAAAAGATTAAGATTTTGCAATTTATGAATTAGATATTTTTTTTCAAGCAAAGGTTATGATTCCCAGTTTTTAGTGTAGACATGTGCACCTTGTTTGTATACTAATAAAATTAAATAGTTTAGCATCTATCAGGTTCTTTTTTATGTATTATTTTTAGATTAACTTCATTGGTGCATGGTTGTCAAAAGTAGTAATTAAAAGATCATTGAATAATTAAATCATCCCATTCATGTTATCTAAAAGAGCTAAGTCATGTCAAGTTAAAGCTCCCAAGACAGGTAAAACGTGGATTTGTCACAATTTTTAAAATATCCAATTTGGTAAAAACAGGTCTAAAAAACAATCCAGCATAAGTTGGTCACTAAAGCCATTAGCAATTTAAACTGACTGATTTAATCTTGGCTTACTAGATAACAAAGGATTCATGCAGATAGGCCTAATGGACATTGGAATTCTACAAGGTTCAAGATGAATTGGCACAGAATAAAATAACTTTTTAGATTTTTACAATTTTTTGATAAAGAAAAATTTGACAAAAAAAAATGTTGAAACATAAGCATGTAAAAATGTTTGTGAAAGGCGGTCTTATACAAGTTGAAACTAACTTCAGCCATAGATATTCCAAGGAATCAAAGACTAATAAATCATTTAATAATTAAAAATTCACATTATCAGAAATTAATAGCCTACTCCATCTTTTGTTTTGTCACTTGTCTCTTTCCTAATACACTGGTAGCCCTCAATGTTTATTGCATCATTAGATAAAGAATATGTGAATCTAACCAATAATTATACAAATAATACAAATACTTATCTAACTTATATAAAATATACCTTATTTCTTTTTACTTTAACAAACATCTAATTGCCTCTAAATTTGGATGATAGCTCCTGTTTTAGAGAATTTATTGAATAGAATTAGTTGGAGTTGTAGCATTGACCTTTGTTTGGGTGGTTTCCTAGTTGGGTTTTATTATTTTGTTCTCATGAGAACAAGATTAAAAGATGAGACGTTTTTAGTTATCAGTAATGGATAAACTGAGCACATTACTAAATTGTTGACAAATAAACAAGTTATTTGATAATAATTCAGTGTTTTATGTCATATTAATTCACATTCATTCAAATAATTAAAATCATCAATCAAGGTGATCAATGTTACATTCAAAAGTTTACCAGTTAAAAAGAATGGTTGGACGATAATATATGAAAAGCTTTGAAAAATGTGAAGAATGCAATGATTTAATAATAATAAAACTTGATTCACAAAACAGTATCATAGTATAGACATTTGGCATTTTGTTGTAATTATAAAATTCAATTTTGATTGACTAGGGAGCATGAGTTCTAAAAAAACAACAACACATTAAACTTCTATCAATAGAAATGGAAGAATTCATTCCTATGCAAGGCGAACTAAACTAAAATTAAAGTGCATAAAAGTATTTGCCGTTTACTTTATTTGGTCAGAATTTGATAAGATACAAACACAAATTGAATATGCAATTATGCATGTGATGAAGGGAATTTAGATTCCCACCAATAGCAACAAATAGCCTACAATTTTGAGAGTTTTTATAACACCAAAATAAAACTAGAAGAAAGTATAGATAAAAGCAAGTGTCAGCTGAAACATTAATAGAAAATGAACATCAATTAACAATTAATCAACAAAAACCATTAAGCATTAAATTACCAACAATAGAATTGCCAACAGATGGAAGTTATCAACAGTGGGTTTCCTTTGAGGATTTATTTAAATCGGTTGTTGATGATAATATTAAGCTATCAGCAGTACAAAAAGTGCATTATTTAAAATTCCTATTAAAAGGGGATGTAGCAAAAAAAATTAAGCTCACTTGCAATAACTAAGCAAATTATTAAGAAGCTTGGCATATTTTGAAACAAAGGTACTCGAATTAACGGCAAACAATTAATTCACATTTAAAAGCATTCTATGCTCAGCTAAAAGTAAATGATGATAGTACAAGGAAATAAGAAAATTAGTTGACACAACAGTAGAGCATTTGCATGAATTACATGCATTTGGATCACAAACAAATGATTGGGATCAATTGATTACAAGTTTAGTGACTGAGGGACCTTATGACAAGACAATAAAGTATTGGGTGTTGGAGACTTCAAATAAAGAAATGCCTATCTTTGATCAGTTGAAGATTTTTTTGGAACAGTGTTTTAGGGTCTGGAAAAAACTTTAGTTGATAAGAGACATGCATGAAGAAGCATCTCACAAAACCACAGTCATATAAACACAATAAGCCACTTCAGCTATGGCTTATCAAGCATAAGTTGTAGAATAAATTGTTCCAATTTCCTTAATTTTTAAAACTAACAATATTTGAACACATTGAGTGGGTTAAGGCATCAACAGTATGTGTTAATTGCTTAAAAGGCAATCATTCAAGCAAAGACTGCCATTTTTCAATTTTTAAGATTTGCAACAAATCACATAATACACTGCCCCATAAGGAAACAAAAGTGCAGTTAGGAAGGGCAAGACAACTTAATCTTATTGGCAATCATCATGCACTGAAAACAGTAGAAGCTCAGCAATAATGCAACTGTTCAAGTTAAGGTAGCTGACTGTCTAGGGGCACAACATATAATGAGGGCATTCAGCTTCAGAGGCAAGTTTTATTACGGAATCATGTATAAGAAGGCTACAACTTCATTACATTAAGTCACCAACAATATAAAAGCTTCATGGTTTGGTATAAACAATTAGGCCATATGCAACTAGCACCAGAGAAGACTGCATCAACAAACTATTACTTGCCATATAATTATCTGATTCNTGAGCAATCAACTACTACAAAACTGTGTGTATTTTTTGATGGATCAACACAACCACCACAAAGTCTATCATGGAATTAAGCAGTAATGGTGGGTTCAAAACTGATAGCAATTATTCTAAGGTTTTGAATGAAGAATATTGCATATAGAGCAGATCTTGAGAAGATGTACTGGCAAGTTGAAGTTCATCCAGAGCGTTATAAATATCAAGTATAGATACATTTATTTTTCCAGAATATATATATGATACATAATATTGAAATAAATACATAGAAAATATTCAGATCATAAGGTTTACATTAATTTTCTTAGTACAGGATTCGATGAAAAAAAAACGTTTTCTGACTTGAACTCAATTAATCCAGAGATGAAGGATTCCACATGGATTCGAACCAGTGGCAAGCTTAGCCACTATAGTGCCAAGCGGTGTACCTTAACCACTTGACTACCCCGATGGGTAAATTCTAAAAGTAAATGCAAAATAAATTTAACACAAATATAGTGTAAATTTCCACTATGAAGTTTGAGACCATTGTTTGAACATATAGAATAAAAACAGGCTAGGTATTATTTTTAGCACAAACACTAATAGAATTAGCAATAAAATAAAAATATTTTTTATGTGATACTTACCCTTTAATAATACTCATTAATGGTTTTAGTTTAAATATTGTAAGACTTAAATATTCCAGATTTTTTTTTCCTTCTCAAAATGTTGAACAGAGATAAAATTATACTGTCCTTACAATAGCTTGACAAGGTACTAGCAAAAGGAATACAATATATTCAGAGCAAAAAGAATGGTTTGCAGTCACTTATTAAACAAATGTGATAGATATACAAAAATATACTAAGCATGGTTCTTGAATAGTGTATGAAATTAAGATTAAAAAAAAAAAGTATTAAATCTCATTGATGATTTTATAATTTTTTTAAATGAAGATGAACATTTTTTTTAATTAATTTATATTATTAACTTCAAAATATATAAGAAGTTTGAATTTTGCTTTGAATGTTAATATTATTAAAGTGAATAAGTTGCAAACATACAGTACCTAATTCTAAAGGCGTTGTGAAACGTATTTCCTTAATTTCATGAATTTTCAATAGATCCATTGACCACCAAGCATTTGTTGTTTTAGTAGATTTTGACGTTTCTGCACAAGTTTTTGCCAAACCATCAGCACCTTTAGATGCAAGAGTTTCTGGATTCTGGGTTCCAAATTGTTTAGTTGGCCTATGAAGTGCAATGTCATAAACTAAAATAATAAAATTGTTAAGCCATTTAAATTAAAACTAAAATTATTATGTTAACAAAATATTTAAAACTTTATATAATTCATCTCAATTAAACAGTGTCTCTTAAACATTTTGAAGGTGCAATCTTGTTTGAGATAATTACTGTTGCAGGTTAAAAACCCAACTGTTTGTAATTGAAAATTACATGTTTTATTGTTATAGTTGAGCTATCACTAACTATCTGATCCCTTTTAAACTAATGATTTACAAATGATTGACTGACACTATTTTAGTAATGATACAATATTGTAAAATATTTAAGAGAAATACAATACTACAATTCTTATGCAGTAGTACAATCAGTTTAGTGACTGTTTTGCTCTCAGTTACAACTGTTATTCTATATTTATAAATAACAAAAATATTTTAAATAGGGAAAAAAAGAATAGAAATTTAATATTCAACATTTCCATTAGATAAAATAAACAGTTGATGACCAAATGGCCAGTAAATTGTGTCACTGAAAGTTGCTTGTGTTTCAGGAATGGAAATTTAAAATTAGGGCTAAGATCACTCATGTCAGAGAAATTTGGAAATTATAATAGATTCACTGAAACACACATAATTATCTCATTAATAAGAATTCACTAGATGTTTAATTCTAAATCTATTAATAATTCTAAATGATCAGATAATAACTTGTATGATAAGACCACCAATCTACCAATACCCCCCCCCCCTCTACCCTACATAACATGGAATATCAGTGAGCTTCAAATGTTGATAATTAATCCATGATTAATATTAAGGTAGAATGAAAAATATCAATTTTGAATTCAAATGTCTAATAGTGATAGAAACTTATCTTTTGACTATTGTAATGAACTGTATAAAGCCTCAAAGCAATTAGAAAAGATTTTGAGGTGGCCACAAACAGGTTTAAAAGTTTAATACTTTTGTTATTATTATTTTTTTTTTTTTTTGCACATTTTTGGAAGACAACTTTTTGGAATACAAATTTCTAATAAAGATAAAAACATACTTTGATTATTATAGTGAAGTAACAAAAATATCAAAGTAATCATATTTTTTTTATTTTTTTTTATTGCAACAAACAAATTGAAATGTTTACTTTTTGGATTAATGTTCATTTATTAGATTCTTGAAGTTTTGAATTATTTTTATTTTACTGAAACATTTAACTATGGTGTACTTGTTTCTTCATTAGCATAGTGCAAAGTAGGCAAAGCCATATACAGTGCGACTTTAACAAGTTGGGACAGGCAGGATTTGTTCAGACAGGTTGTAGCTAGGCTCCACTCTCCACACCAGCTAGTGCTTTTATGAGCTTCCTGCTGTGATGTGCTATAATGATTCCAATTTTAAATTAAGTCATTTGAGTTATTTTTTTAATCTAGTTTTTCTTTGTGTGTTATATACTATAGTTTTATTTATTTTTTAGTTCTACTGATAGTTAAGTTAAAATGGCAATGTCAAAACAGTGCAGACTAGGAAAATGTATTATTACTCCATATGTGACAATCTAAAAGATGCTAGTGAAATATTACTGCCAAGTTATGAAGAAATAATGAAGTATAATGACATGAGCTTAAACCAGAGAGTGCTTCCAAACAACCTAACTTGAGTGAAACAGCTTAAATATGGGAGAAAATAAATTGAAAAGTTGTGGGTAAGAGTTTCTATGTATGTAGTGTCCCACACTGATATTTTGCAGATTATTAGAAAGTATCATGATAGATACAGACATATTTTTAAATCAGAAAATAAAAAATAAACTCCAACATTTGAATCAATTTTGATTTTGTTTTTCGAATGAGATAAACATATTTTGATATTGCTGCTTAGAAATGTTTGAGATTTTACATTTTGTAAAAGTATGAAAGAAATAAAGGTTCCTAAATTGGAGCAAAAAATTTTCGACGAGATGGAAAAAGAGGTATATAGGCTAAGTACAGTAAGTTGTTGCAACATTCAGAATTTTAGTATGAAATAAAAAGAAAAAAATTAAACACTACATCGGAAAGAGAAAGAAATTATAAGAAAAGATAGTAAAGTACCGGTATTGAAAAATGATTTATTTTATTTATTCAAAAAACTAACTATGACTAGCTAAGAAAAGAAATAACATAACAGTACAAAACAACAAACATAATACAATAATAAAATAAATCTAAAGCTACCAGTACTCATTAATATGCATAAACACATTATTAATATTATAAACTCATTACAATTGATAATATTACTAACAATAACTACATTTTAGAAAAAAAAAAAAAGAGGATCAATATTTTTATTTGTCACCCCAAAATTATAAGAAACAGATTTAAAATATGTAAACCCCACTCTGTCAAAACAGATTTAAACATGTAAACCCTACTCTGTCAAAACAGATATTAAGTAAAGAAGTCCACAATGAAATACATCTATTACTTATGAACAGACTTCTGAGCTTTATTCTCCTAAACACAAAGTTAACAGAGTATCTATGACATCTAGAAATATGTCTGGCATTATTCAGAACATTATCTTTCAACTCAATTTCTCAATACATGAAATTTAGATCTAACTGTACACATTTTTGATAAGGAGTCAACAAATTTAATTTAAAGAAGCAAATTATAAAATTCAATACGAAGTTTAGTAATAGCCTAAGCCAAATTTCAATAAGGGGAAGAGCATGTTTATTCATGTTAGAAATATTAGCTGCACAGTACTCAAAAATGGGTTGAAATTAAGATAAATAAATAGTCCCAAAAGCTGATTTGTCAATATATGTAACAAAACCTTTAATAATTCCATATCTACTTCTCACCTTACTAGTAATATGTAGGGCATGTTTAGAAAACTTATCTATGAATCAAAAATTACTGCCAAAACATTATATTCTTCAAAAACTTTTATGTTAGTCTATTATTTAAAATAGAATAAACACAAGACTTATTTAATTTTCCAAAATGTGCTATAATTTTTTTTTAGTTTTATCTTAGAAAGCCTTTGACAAACTGTATATAAATGAAACTGTAAAGATTCATGATCAACCTGTTTACCTTTACCTTTATACATTTTCAGGTCATCAGCATGTTGTAGTAGTGATGATGACAGATCATGATTCAAATCACAAAGACAAATATTAAAAAGCCCAGAAGAGATAACTTTACCCTGAGGCAATCCAATTGTGGAGTTATGAATATTTGAGGTCTGCATACCCATAATTACGTTTACAGTATGTATCTAATGCTTATGATATCATAAATCCATCTAATTATATGATATGGAATTTTTAGTAGGTATAAAATGCCGAGTCTGGCTCACCTACTAATTAGTTTTGAGCATCAATACATTATGACAACAATGGGGTAATGATAGCACTCTAAATGTTTTTTGCCACAATACATAGCAAGATGCACATCTGCATATAATTAACATAATTTTACTTCTTTTGCATATACATTATGTATAACTCATACACTATCATAGTTTCACCCTAATTATTTTTTCAATATTACTATTAATTTCCTCAAATATAAATCACTGCAATTCAAAAACTTTTCTGCTTGTGAATTTGACCAGACAAACATGCTCTCTCTCCATAATCAACATTTAAACAATCAGTACTAATAACTGCTTCTGCTTCTTGTGAATTAAAGATCAACCCTGACCCAATGCCCGAATCTTTATCTAGAAACAAAATAGGTTCAATTTGTGCATTCTAAGAGCTATTAATTTAAATCTTTCAAACACAGGTAGGTTCATGATCCAAATGAAGCTGTGAATAATATTTTCATTTATAAATTCACAAATATAAACCTGATTGTTGCCTACAAGATCAATTTTTGTCTACAAAAATTATTGTTTATTGTGCAAATCTTACAATAATATTGATGTATCATTTCATTACTAGCATAAATGAATAAACTGTTTTATTAGATTTCATAGTAATAGAATCTGTAAATCAAATTAGTTTGGATTGAGATAAAAAAAAAAACTCGGATTTTCCACAATAACAACATAAAAAGTCAACATCATCATTTGGAATTAAATCTCTATTACTAATACATTAATGAATAAATGATTCTTGCAAATACCAGTACACTTCACCAAACTAGTTGAGGTAGCATGACATATTATACATGTTATAACTTAGGTTTAAAAGTTTCTAGAATGGTTTTATTTGCAGAGAAGAGATATGTTTCAGAGTCTCTACCACTGGATTTATTGTAGATTTTAAGCAGTTATAGTGATTATATATTGCTCACAAAATTACATTTCAATGTTTTATCTTTTTCTGAAATCTTTCACAACAATAATTACAAAATCTATTAAAGTTTGGTATCAAATAAGATGGACCAAAATGCATAAAAACTTATTTATCACAAAAAAAAAAAAAAAACTTATTTATAACAAAACAAAAACTTATTTATCACAAGACAAATTACATATACATCCAGAGGCCAATAAATAAAGTCTTTTTAAAACCATTAATTTACCTAACAAAAGGTCCACCTTACACTCTGACCAAACAAATTCTAAGATAAAACAAAACAACAGTATTTTTCCCCCTTGATTTAATAGAAGTCAATACAGAATTAACTCAGTTTATATTAAACCAATGAAACATTAATCTTTAATGGCACACATTTAATTTTAAATAAAGTCCCAAGGAACATATTCTTAAATGACTGGACATAACATGCCCACATTCACAAATTTAATGGAAATGATGGAAATTTGGTAAATGTGTCATAGGTGAGATAAACAAGAGTATTATTCTGAAGAAGACATGGAATTAAAAGAAATTGATGTTGTGGCTTCGATTAATTGGCATTAAAGCATCCAGTTACAAATGCCATAAGATTATATCTTCTCTAGCTTCAGTGTGTCACCAAACTAGTGTTTCTGCAGCATTTGAAAGTGGAGTACTTTAGGATAGTGGCCTCATTAGTGAAAAGGACAAAAGCAAAGTCATTGATAGAATGAAGATTAGAAGAGAAAGGTCAATGAATCAAAAAAACTATCAAGAATGCCATATAGAGAGGAAAATAATGAAAATAACAAAATAAAAAAAAGGACTGTTAATTGTATTTATTTAATTTTTTTATTTAATAATCATCGTCATAATAATAATCATGATCATCATCATCATCATCATCTTCATCTTCATCATCATAATAATAATAATAAACATTTATTTATTTAAAAAATATATTTGCAATAAACTTTAATAGAAATTTTATTAAAAAACAAAACAAATAAAGGCCTTTATTTGCTGGAAGACCAAGTACTGTACAAAAAAAGAGAGGGGACAATATTGCAGGAAAACCATGATGGAAGAAAATGTATCCCTTATTGAGGAGCCCGGATAAAATTATTTGGACTTGTGGCACCATGTTCTGGCACTAGAAAAGATATTGTGTGTATTTTTTTAATGAAATAACTAATCTTTAGACATAACTCCTGTAGACTGTGATTAAACTGTCACTAATGCTAGTGCTACTAATAGTGTCATTTCTTTTCTAAAAAAAAAAACAATACAAAAACCACTACATATGATGGTTTGTCTATTTCATGGATGATTTGTATATTTCATTAAAATTAACAAACCTTGATAACTGTAAACATGTGAGAGGGAGTTAATTGTATGTTGACTACAAAAAACACTGTTGGAACACAAAAGAGGAATAAGAAAATTTTTTGTTTGTTATAAACTTTAAAGCCAAAGACTTTATTAATATGACACTTGGTATGCTTCCAAAGTAACAAAGCCACTAATGCACAAAATGTTATTGATGAAGAATTAAAACTGTTTATAACAAGTTTAGCAAGAGCTAAGGAAGATCTTCCATCAGTAAACTTTACTCATTTTCCATGTCAAATGCAAACCATTGAAAGAATGGTGAAGTTAGTTACCAAATATCATTAGCCATGAGTGGGAGTTCTCCAAGAGAAATGTTGTTAAAGGCCAAAATATAATTTCATTAATAATTATTGATACCAAAATTTGAAACTAAGAAACATTTCAATGTAAAGTTTAAAAACAACTTTATTGAAATTTTTAATCATATTCTGTTTAATTTATTTTTAATATGTATTTGCAAACATTAATAGAGTTCACCCTGTAATGAATGTCTGTCTGTGTATTTTAGAACACTTATCCACTATTATAATAGTTATATACAGTATGTTTGGTTAGTATAATATTGTATTCATTGAAATTCCTTAAAAACAATCACAGAAATGTATTATATTAACAGAAATATTTACTCAAATTTATTCCTTGTACACTTTTAAATATTTAAATTGAAAATAAGCTTACATATTTGCCAAAAAATATTTAAAATGGTTCAAGTTAAAATTACAGTAAACACAAAAAAAATATCGAAAATTTAGGATTTTTTTCCTTAAAAATCATTTTTCAATGAACTTGCAGCACCTAAAAACATTTCCATATGGCTTTAAAATTTTGCAGTCTTAAAACTAGTCCCAAAAGGCAATTTTGAACCCAATTAGAAGAATGAATTTAACCAAAGAAACATTTCTACAATTGTAAAAATTCGGAACATTTATATTAATTTCTTGCCAATAGTCTAAATATTTATAGGCTATTAATTTTTGTGGGTAAATTTAGATAATTATTTATCTACAAGCTACACTCCATCAACAGTCTGACTCCTACTTATCCCCCTCATTCTCCTATTTCCTTCTCCCACCTCATTTTTTTTTTGCTTGTGTTTATTACATTAAATTATTTGTTTACATGTTACAAATTAAATTTGGATGAAATTGATTTTAATCTTACAATGAATAAAATGTTTATATAGAAAATAAAAACAGCATAATTAAATGAAAATTGAAGTTGTCAATATAATGATTGTGGTTATTGTGTGATTTTATTTTATTAATTTGTTATTCCATAAAATATGATGCATTGAATTTATCTTTAATTGTACTCATTCTTGCTTATTAAAATATAATGGCTGTCTACCCTACAAAGAATTTGCCTCATATACTGTACAGTAGATAAAGCATCACATTTACATTCAGTATTTTAGGCCCTCAGTGAAAATAAATTTGATAAAATAATAAATTGCCATATTACCAACAAGAAAATTGATAATTAAGTTAGTATGCTCAATTTTATTAGAACATTATATATTTTTGATGGAACTAGTTTTAGTAAAATTAAAATTTAAACTATAAAATCATTTATAAAATTTTAACATTATTTCATCCAATTATTTCTGAATCATTTTATGAAAATAATTACCGCATTCAGGAGCTGTTGAATCCCATTTACCATCTGGTCCACAATTTGAAATTTTATTACCAATCAAATTATATTCAGGATCACAGCCATATGATACAGTCGAGGAAGTTATAAATTCAGCTTGGGCACCAAATGGAACTGCTGGAAGATCACAGGTTGGCTTATCAAAAATATCTAGAAAAAAAAACCCCATTAAAACACAAAGATTGGATCACATAATAATTTATTAAAAAAATAACTAATTCTAACTCATTTATAACTTATGAATGATATGCATTTTTTTTTTTCTTTTTTAAATAAAAATAAATTTCCTCAAAATATGTTCTTCTTGATTTTAGAATATGGTTTCAGAACATCTAGTAACTTACAGTAAAACTGTTGGTATAATACATGATCTTCTTAAAAAAACAACAAAGTAACAAATACCTTGTAAACAAGAATTATTAATAATGTATTCATAACAAAAATAGTAATGTGGCAGCTGATGTAGTTTTTTTCTGAAACAAAGTCTGAATAATTGGTTTCAATTCCAGAAAGAAACCCTGTATAGAATCAGAAATGGATTCTATAAAACCTTTGAACTCCAATTTATTTTAAAATTTGGATTCATTCCACTCCAATTTTATTTATTTTTTTAATTTTAATTACAAATGATGAAAAAATAATTTTAAAATTTGTTAAATGAATATTAATCACAATTATAAGCATATGTAGGTTAATTATTCTTATTAGGCCTATAGATCAATGTTATATAAAACGATATACTGTGTGTATATATATA
>PXIH01S0027989.1:4089-15098 GCA_003024985.2 Euperipatoides rowelli
TATTGTTATATCTGTAGATTACTACTGAAATAACGACCAGAGATCAAACTATTAAGGTGTAGTTTAATATACAACTACTAGAATTACATTTAGGGGATAGCTTGAGCAACTGCTCGGCTAACGGAATAACATAGACTAAAAGATATGCGCTAGGGTGTGCTTGTATGTATCTTTCAATACATAACACCATCCCCCCTAACAGTCAATTGTTCTACCAGGGCAGTGGGTGGTGTGCCCTTCTCTTGTATTTGGCCGGTGAAGAGGGAGGCTCCCTGTTTTCTGGCAGGGTATCAGGTATCTGCGGTCTGATGTTCCAGTCTCTGGCATCTGGACATATGGGTAGCCTAGAGGCTTGGGGCCAGCTTCCAATGGATGTGACAGTGGGCACAGTGGGTCAATGTGTCTCTTACTTGTCCTTCCTTCCCCTAGGTTGATTATGTAAGTTACTGGTCCTAAGACCTTAACTACGGTGCCAGGTTTCCATCTTTTAGCAAGTTTATTTAAAGAGTAAATTTTGGGTAGGATTCAGTCTCCAATCTTAAATGTCCAAACATTTCTGGTGTATTCTGGTGTGTAGTGTTGAGGTGGGCTACTAAGTGGTATGGTGAGATGGAGCCGGTTTCTAAGTGGCCTTCCTAGGAAAAGTTCTGCTGGGGTTCTGTAGGTGGAGTAGAAGGTGTGCTCCTGTATGTGGACAATAGATCGTGGATTTTGGTTGTCAGTTAGAGAAATTGTCTAGATGGTATAGAAAGTTTTTAAAGTTCTGTACAAATCTCTCGGCTTGGCCGTTGGTTGAAGATGGAATGGGGGTGAGAATGTATGACGAATGCTTCCATTTTTACAATAAGTCGAGAAGGCTAGCTGTATGCCTTGTGCATTAATGATATGCCCTAGATATTTGATTTCAGTCTTTATTTTTGTTTAAGATTTTATTCACTTAATTTTTATTATTAAGCTATTCATGACATATCATCAGCAAATTTCATTAATATTAATATGTTTAAGTCCTTAATTTTAATTGCTTTCTTTCCTAAAATTTCCAACACTAGCTCACTCATAGGAGGTGACATACTGGCACCCATGTACATTCCAGATGACTGAAACAAAATTTATTATTAAATTGAGTGGGAATTTCAATAGTGCAGATATTTAATATTTCATTTAATAAATCCATAATACTTTTTTTTCTTTTTTGCAATTATCAAATCTGTATTTAGTGAGAAGGTAAACAATAGCTTCTTGTTGAGGAATAAAGCTATATATTTTAATTGTCCAAACTAAACATATAAGATGAATCAGTTAAACTAAGACGAGAAATGTTTTGTTTACATTTATTGAATTTGATACAATATTCAATTTGATCAATGGCTTTTTGATTGTTGAGTTGAAGGATAAGCTCTTTTACTTTGGTCACATCTGTTTTGATTAGTATTGAAATTAATTTCAATGATGTTGATATGCTTAAGTGTCTGTATCATCATTTGATCATATTGGTCTTTATCCATAGATACTAGAAATTTTAATTTATCAGATTTAATCACTGTCTTGATTATATTAATTTTGGAGAATTTTCACTTAAATCAATAAGTACTTTTTTGTTTTCTGTGATAACAAGTTTATTTAATATACATTCAATATCTTTTTTTCCTTCTATATTACCTGTAGGCCTATTTTTTTTATAGATATATGGAGTATGTTTGGTCTTTTTTTTAAAAAAAAAACATAGATTCTACTGTAAGTGGTATATCATTATTAGATAAATACATAAAAGTAGAATTTTTTTAAATAATTTCTCTTTTTATTTTATTAAATTCATATTACATTATTAATACTTCATATCCAATATAATGTGTTACAAATCCGTATTCATCTTTTTAAAGTTTTTTTCTTTAAGTTTCTATTTTTTTAGAATAAAATGCTGTTTTTTTTTCTCTTTATTTTCTTCTAGATTCTATTTTCCTGGAATAATTTCTAATTTTTTTATATGATAAGAATATTATCACTTTCAGAAAATTTCAATATACAAGAATTTTTTTAATTTCCTGCTTACATAGTTTTATTTCAAGTAAAAAGAAAAAATACTTATAATTTAAATCTGAATTACTCTTTTTCTGTTTTAGATTCGCCTAAATATTGCTATTTGAATTTAACATAATGCTATTTAAAGTTGAGCAAGTAATGTTTTGAAACATTTGTATTTTTCTCAATAATATATGATTTTTTTAACTAACCTGTAATTGAATGTTTATTTTCTTGATTATAAAAATTGGGGAGGGAGATAAATTTGATCATTTAATTTTATTTTTTTCTAATTTTTTAAGATTTTTTAAATTGTTTTGATTTAACTCAAAAGCAAAATAGTTTAAAAAACAGGAGATGATGGAGGAAGGGAGGTTTTAACTGGCTTACATTATTTATTGATTTTATAATTTTGCATGTTTGTTTTTTTAAATTTCATTTCTATCCTATTTATTATTTTATTTTATCATTTTTATCTTATTTGCATATAATGTTGAATGTACTATTGAAAAAGACAAACACACACGTTTGTTGAAACTTTTTTTTAATATTAATTAAATGAACATTCACCTAAAGAAAGGTATGAGTTTGTATCTATTCATGTCTATCATCATCATCATCAACCTATATCAATTCAATGCTGGATGAAGGCCTTCCTAAGATTTCTCCATGAATTTCTATCTTCAACAAATTTTTCCAACTATATCTGGCAAACTTTTAATTTCATCTTCACATCTAACATTAGATCTTCTTCATGGTCGTTTCTGTCCATTGGAAACCAATTGAGTATTTCTGGTACCCTATCTATTATATTTCTTCTTGCTAAATGACCTGCCCAATTCCACTTTAAATTCTTTACTCTTTTAATAATATCACAAACTTTTGTTAATCCTATCGTGTACCTTTCCATATTTCTTGAGTGGTTTGTAGTTCTTGGATCATCTTTGCATTGAATGTTTAAGTTTGACAGAGTTCATAGTGAAATGTCTCCTAGTTATCGGAGATAACTACAGATGTATACAATAAATAGTCACAGACAAACCAATGATGATCCATGTTGTCCCTTGCTGCATTGCAATGTTAGTTGTTGGATCACCAAAGGCTAGACCCACAGCTTATAACTGTTGGACTCGGCAACCCATCTGGCCAGTATTGCGAGTTATGGCCATTTCCTACTAGAAAATACCATGAAAGTATAATTAAATTGCACTTAATTCATGGTAGCCTGAAGGCCATGATCAAGGCATGGTGTTATCCAGATGAAACCATTATGCAGACAAAGGATGTTGACCATATTTATAGACATTGTAGGACTAATTGATATTAGAATCAAATTGAAGGACAAAAAGAAATCAAGAATAAGATTATTCTACTATCAAGGAAACACATCAGGATGTGTTTCCTTGATAGTAGAATAATCGCACAAAAATAGAATAGTATTTTAGAGATAGAAAGTGTATCTGATAGAATAGACAAGCATGTTATTAACCTAATAGAAATGACATTCAGATAATCTAAGTAAATGCCCAACTTCAAGCAATTCAGATGAAAGAGTAGAATAATTTAATGAGGATGTGCAAAATTTGCATGAAAAAGGTAAAATTTATTACAGAATTATTGTGGGTGTCTTCAATGAATAAGTAGGAGCACAACAAAAAGATAACACATTGGGAATATTTGGTCATGGTTTTAGGGATGGTAGATGAGACAGAATGGTAGAACTTTCAGAGAAAAATTTGATCATGAATTCATTTTTCAAAAAGGCACCAAACAGGAAATGATCTAGGAGAAGATCAAATGGAATGAAGAATGAAATTGATTACATAGGTTTTAACAAGAAGATAGTGTAAAACATCTTAGAATTGTATCAATTCAACACAGGCAGAGATTACATGCTAGTAAGTTGCCATACCACTCTAAATGCCTCATTTGAAAAGGATAAATTTGTCAAAAGGATGTTTCTATCAATTGATATGGAGAAACTAAGGATTCACCATAAAGAGTTTCAGTTAGAGCTCAAAAACAAATTTGGCACATTTTAAATATGCAGGAAGAAGTACAAGATCTGGAAGAAGTTAATTTTACTATAAAAGAAAATATTTTAAATGCTGCAAAATAAATCACTGGTGCAAAAGACACTAAACCTGTAAAAAAAATTAAACAAGAGACTAAATAGTTAATAAAAAAGTGATGACATGAAATGAAAAACAAGGAAGAATCAAAGTCTAAATTTGAATATGTTGTTCTCTGTGAAACATTACTAAGATGCATTACAGAGGATATGCTTTATGAAGATGTATTACTGTGATTTCATCAAGAAAACAATTGAGAAAAAAAATTAACAATTGAGAAAATTAAGCAAAAGCTAATGATTATGAAAAATCAAATAACAATAAAAGAAAAAGATGGTACCGTTATCAGAAATAAAGAACTAATTGTACAAAAAGTTGAAAAATTTTACAAGTCAATCTTTCAAGATGGATCAGATAATACCAACAAGACAAAATGATTTGACTGAAATAGTGATCGTGTACCACATGTACTCACAGAAGTTAAGCATCTAGTGAATCACATAAAGAATGTAAAAGTACGAGGAGAAGACAATATTACAATTCATATTATAAAAACAGGAGGGAAGGAACTAGAAAAAAACTCTCACTCGATGTGTTACAGAATGCTTAAAACAAAAAACATATATTTTGATTGGAGTAATGTTGTTGTAATATTGTTATACAAGAAAGGTGATAAAGAAGACCTTAAAAATTACAGACCTGTAAGCTTGTTGCCAGTCTAGGGCTGTGCTTATCAATTATTTTAATAATCGATTAATCTGTCAATTATTCGGTCAATTAATCAATTAATCGACAAAAATTATGACTTTTTTTTTAATTATTAAAACTAAATGATGAGCTATTAAAGCTGAAACCATTTCATAAATTGATATTAGCTTAGTCATTTTTTTTATAGACATGATAAAATACCTGAAAGTTACACTATTTTTTAATAGGTATGCATACAATACTATTAGTCAAGCTCTTAAGTCCACCTAAAAAAAGTTTTTATATAAAATAACGTATTAACATGGTCTTTAGCAGGGCTTGGATGGAAAGTGAATTCAGGTGCTCGGAGTCCACCTATTCATTTGTTCAAGTGACATCAGCCTCTCACTTTATTTTAAACTGATATAGCCTACCAGTATATAAAATGGAACATCTAACTACCAGCCTCCAATGACAAGTGAATCTTTTTTACCATGGAACAGCATAATTTATTATTTTTTAAAAATGTTATAGAGGTTTCAATACAGCACAATGTGGCATAAATAGCCTATTTCTATTTTTCATTAGTCCAGCTGCCATCCAATTAGCCACTCTTATTTTAATAAAGTAGTCCACACAGATATTTTTTCTTGCAGACTTGATGTAACTTTATTGCAAGAAAAAATATTAATTAATTATTTTCTTATATACTTTATCCCATTCAGGTGTCTACCAAGAATATCAAAAAATTGTAAAATTTAGCACTAATTTATCTTGAACAAAAAGTTTTATTTACTTTATTATTTTAGTTTTGGAAAAAATCTTTCTTTGCTTTTCAGCTCACACATCTTGCTATTGACAAGCTAGTGTCTGCTGAGCAAACATATCCAAAAGGATTACTTCAAATAATTGGTTAATAGTTGGACTGATGGAAATGATGTCAAAATCGTCTAAAATGATCAGTCATGTTTATTCTACCTCTATATTATCATTAGGTAATAAAGAGGTAGAATAAACCTAATTGATCATTTTTTTTGGGGTCATATTTATTTATTATTTAGTTGAAGTTAACTTAAAACTAAAAAATTTGGAGGTTGTTGCTATTGGGCTCAGCTCCAAGAGTCCATGGAGCACACAGACCCTCCTTTTAAAGTACTCTCCACTTTTTTCAATAGCATTCAAGCTCTGTTCTTTAGACAAACTCAGCTTTAATCCAACTCCCCTCTCCTTTCACAGAACCATATGTTTGATTTAATATTATTTAAAAATAAACCTAATGTCCCTTTTCTCTGCTTCTGTAATATTATCTCTATGTTTAAAATTCAATATTTAAAAATGAAACTATTTTTAAGATAGGGTTATTCAAACTGTAAAACACAAGATTTCCCCCTCCCAGCCCCGTGTTCAAAAAATAATAAGACATAACAATGTTTATTTGATTCTATATTACTTAAAAAAAATATTTAAGATTGCATGTTTTAAAATTGAAGATGTTCACATTCAAGGGCTGCAGTATATGTTGCTCTAACAACTATAGGCTTGTTATTTTATATATTTGCAGAATTGTAATATAAATAAATAAATTCAAGAAATCTGTGTTTATTCTTTAAAATTTGTGAACAATGCAGATTAACTAATTAGATTTACAAGTGGCATTCAGACATTTAGTGTCTTCAGGCAATAATCTATAAGCAAAGAGTTGAAAAACTTGGTGTGTAATCTATTTTTTCCAATCAATGAACTAAGCTAATTTTTAATAATTAGAAACAAAAACTGCCTTGGCAGTAAAAAAAACAATATTATGACTCTTTATTGTCAACAATTTAAAACTGAAAAGGAACACGGATAATGCGGAAATTTAGACCCACTATGAAACCAGAATACATTTTGACCCAGATTCCGGAAAAAATGAAACAAAAGCAAGAGACATAATTTGGCACATTACACATTAGCACCTCTGCTGTATTCCTTAATTCTAAGGTTGTTAAACTGCACAGAATTCTACCAAATCAAATTAAGCTATTAATGTAGTAAATAAGCAACAGGTAGGGCTGAAGTCGCTAAAGCTGTAATGGGAGGTCACTTTAAAAAACCACTTATGCCTAAATTTTTTAAACAATTTACCAAGTGTGCCAAATTATGTCTCTTGCTTTTGTTNNNTTTTTCCGGCATCTGGGTCAAAATGTTTATTCTGGTTTCATAGTGGGTCTAATTNTCCACATTATCNGTGTTCCTTTTCAGTTTTAAATTGTTGACAATAAAGAGACATGATATTGTTTTTTTAACAGCCGAAGGCAGTTTTTGTTTATAATTTGTTATAATTCTTTGCACTTCGACAAGTTTTTGTTTATAATTTGTTATACGTCTTTGTGTCACTTCGACAAGTAATTAAATTTATAATTCAAAGTAATATTTTAGAAATATTAATGTACTGTAGAATATGTGAGCATCTGAGTGATCGATATTATAATCTGATAATAAAACAACCACTTTAGTCATATTAACACTGAGAGACTATTTACATTTATTCTCAAGCTCGTGAATGTGGGATTCTCTTTTGGACATAGAAGCTGTGCATGCACTTTAAGTTGAACAGACAAATTAGGCAAAAACTGAGGTTTCTAGACGATTTTTTAAAAAATGTTCTATGAGAAAACCTTAGAAGACATCAAGACGCATATTTTTTTCTTCTTACAAATGTGGCTACGATGCATATAAAGCCTTCAGATTCCGGCAAAGTACGGCCGGCTGACTGGTCCCAAGAAGATCCAATTTTATGTAAAATTGGGAGTATTGAATATTTTGAAAATCAGAACTCCTTTTTGAAATCTGTGTTCACCCATGTGTAAGGCATCATTAGTATACCTTAAGTTCTGAATTTCATGGGAAATTCTTCAGGAACTACGCCGCAATTAAATCGAGAAATTCACTGTTTAACAAGTGCATATGGGTGAGACATAATAAGGCAACGAATGTTGCCTTAGATACTCTCAAGATGGATGTAATAAAAAGATTTTGTTTCAATTTATTATATATCATAAGGATTTAATTTTATGATTTTTAATAAGTTATTTTGCCAAAGGTAAAAGAAAAAAAAAGTTTAAAATAATCGAATAATTAAAAAAAAAAAAAAAAAATAAAAAAAATTGATTATTTTTTAATAATCGATTATTATTAATAATCGATTAATCAAAAAAATTGATTAATTGTCAGAGCCCTATGCCAGTCATATATAAAATTATCACCAAGGATTTGACAAAACAATTGCAAAAAGAATGAAATGAGGCTCAATCAAAAGAACAAGCTGGTTTCAGGACTGGATTTAGCACCATGGACTACTATACTTGTACATAGTATGTGAAGTCATTCAAAGATGCAATGAATACAAGCATCTTCTTTACATAGGACTTGTTAACTATGAAAAAATTTATTTTATTCAATTTACACTCTATTGGTATTGTATACACTAAAGAGACAAGGTATTAATAAAGCATATATTGATTTGATCAACAACATTATAGGAGGGCCACATCCACAGTGAGACTACATAAAGACACCAACAAGATACAAACACAAAAAAGAGTTCATCATGGTGACACAATCTTTCCAAGGTTATTTACAGCTACACTGGAATAAGTATTTAGAAGTCTGTATTAAGAACACACTGGACTTTAGATAAATGAAGCCTATTTGAACCAGCTATGGACATGAGCACACAAAATATGACATAAAAACACTGTTAAAATGATTCAATAACTATTTAGAGATGATTTGAGAGTCCTGAAGTTTGGAATAAAGTGATAAAAGAATTATACAGATAACTAGCTGTATACTGTTTTGAATACTTAAACATGCATTAGCTGACAAAAAAATTTCATAAAATCTTGAGGAAAGGGACAGGAGAAAAGAAGAAGTACAGGCAAGCATTGGCTTACCTCCATGGTTGGAGGGTGGTCAATCATGTCAATTTGATGGGCTTTTCACCTTGTTTATAAATAATTAATATTTCATTATGCTGGTCAATTGGAAATTGGATCTTTTAGTGATGTTATCAAAGAAAAAAATAATATTTTTTTTTTACTTTCAGTAAATTTCTTATCTTTAATGTTTTATAAAATAATAAGCCTATCTATATCTACAACTAATATTTGGTATAAATAATAAATGTTAGAAATCAATGTATCATTTCTGAAGGAAAACTAACACATACATTTGAATTAAGAATTTACAATGCTATAGTAAAGTTAATGAAAAAAAAAAATGTGCTTCCTAATGAGATTGCCGAAAATTTTTCAGATTGTTATCATGTATATGAAGATAAGGGCAATAGGCCGGTGAAATATTTTAACTTTAAATTAAGTGAGTATTGACAAGCATGAATTGACAACAATTATTTCTAATATGAAACAGTAATTAGTGCAAGGAACAGACAGTATTTCAAATACCTTTATTTTATTGTTCCAGACATTTTTATAGATTGTATATTTATAGTGATAAATGCCACTCTAAAACTGGGTAAAGTCCCTAGGTCATGGAAAGAGTCATTTGTAATCCCCACACACAAAAAGGCAAATAGATCAAATATGTCAAACTAACACCCTATTAGCATTACAAATGCAATATGCAAAGTGGCAGAACGATTAAATTTGAATCGATTAAAACCTTATATTGATAGACATTTGTGTTATACCCAGAAAGGGTTTAGAGTTGGCCTCTCAACACAATCTTGCCTCCTGGATTCAATGAATTATTGGACAAAGATCAGAGATGGAAATAGTCCATTAAGAATTATCTATTTTGATCTTACTAAGGCGTTTGACCATATACAAATTGACAAATTTCTGAATAAAATGAAAGTTTATAATTTTCCTACAGTATAGATTAATTGACTAAATGACTTTTATACTATTGACCAGTAAGGATCAAAATTGGTTCAGTGACTTCAGAGATTAGAATATGTACTTATGGATTGCCGCAGGGGACAGTGTTATTGGCTCCATTGTTCAACCTGTATTTATTCATCTAGATCTATGTGTGGAGAGTGTCATCTGTAGCTATGCAGACAATATTCGAGTTTACTCTCATTGAATACTTTGCAAGAATGTGAAATGCTACGAATAAAAGAACGTCCATTGAATTATGTTTGGACAAAAATGGTTTGTCTATCAATGAGGAGAAAACTAAATTATTGTTAATAGAAATGCCCAGAATGATTACTGATTTTTATTTGAAGGGAGTGTTGATTGAACCGGTACCTTATTATAAAGATTTTAGAAATTATATGGATACATGCCTCTCCTTCTGTAAACAATCTAATTACTTAATAAGTAAATTGAATTCTCGATACTATATGCTTAAGGATTTGTTTCCTCAAGTATATTTAGAATTATTTGTCATGGCATATAAGTATTTTTACAGCCTATCATGGACTATTGTGCTCAAGCTTATACATACCTGAATAAGGAAGGTATAGAAAAAAACTGATAGATTTTTAAGAAGAAGTTCAAAAGAGATTATAGAATTTAAAAAGAAAAATTATGAACAGAGATTAGATGTTATTCTTGATTATAACATAATATTACCTTCCAAAAAGAAAATGAGGGGAGAGATTATGTTTATTTATAAGAATGTGATAGTTCAGAATGATTTTGGTTATTTAATAAGATCTGATTTTGCTCAGACAACTGTTATAAGTTGAAAAAAGAGATCGCTCACACTCTTGCCAGATATGCATTTATTACAAATAGGGCTGTGGATATTTGGAATGATTTGACAGAGAAATTTGTATTGGGTAAAACATTTTACCGTTTTAAGTATAAGTTGGAAGATTATTTAATATCTAAGAAGTATTTTAGAAACTAGCTGTCAATGTTAAAAGTCTAACTGACTTACTTCACTTAAAGAGTAAATTAATTAAATATATCTAAAATTACATTTGACCATGAATTATTTATCGTTATTACAATGACAGAATATAATATAATACATCAATAGAAAATCTTAGAGTTGTCAAAAAATTAAAGAAAATTATCATGTTCATCGACATTTCAAGGCTAATATGATATAGTAAAACATTAATTATTAGTGTATTTAATATTTTAATTCATTAAGTTCAGCAAAATTGATCTATAAAATATAACTATTACCTTAGAAGAAACAAAATAAATAATTATTAACTTTACTTGGAAAATTCTGCCATCTTGCAATAACATTTCTTTGTTAATTTTAATG
>PXIH01S0027995.1:4941-14971 GCA_003024985.2 Euperipatoides rowelli
TATTATTATTAGTTGTTGTAGTAATAGAAGTAATATATTGTTATGCAAAAAAAATAAGTTTCTTATATGTGTGTGTGTTTGTCTGTGGGAAATGCTTAATTAAACAATATTTAAACTTTATAAAGCCTAAAAATGTTAATAAAAAGTCTTAAATATCCACCGATAAGTTTTTTTTTTTACTTTCCACTAAATAATTAGTACTGTTTTTTTTTAATTGTTTTAAAAGTTATGTATCAAGCAAAACAAACTTTTTATTATTTTTTATATTCCAAAGTACATTCTTTAGCTCCTGAAATTAGTTGGAATCCTGTTTAAAAATAAAACTAAGGCTGTCACCATAATTCAATTTTTATCTTTTGTTCAAAAATCAGTTTAAGCTGTTATACTGTATATAAATTATAATTCATTTTGGTAGAACTGCAAGATTCCTTATACTGACAAAAGAATATTACTTAAATTTGATGAATAAATCACTAATCGAGCACTAAAAGGAAAAAAAAATGCCTTTTAGCAAATGCTCGGAGCGATTTATTTACTAGATCTAATATCCCTCCACCCATAAGGAGATGTTAAAACTTGCAGATATTATATTCATTTTACCGCGTTTTTGACATAATTATGCACATATATTTTCATCATTACGGTAAATTGACCAGAAATTGGATCAAGCATCTTGAAATCGCTCAAAAAAGGATTATTTCATCCCTTCATCATCAAAGGGTTGGGAAAAAGTGGGTTTAATATGTAGTTGGGGTTAGGGTTCAGGGTTAGGGTAAGGTAAGGACTGTAAATACAAAAATAAAGCTTCTAGCCATCTTGATTGTTCATGCACAATTGGCTCTAAATAATATAATATATGCAGGGTTTAACCTCACATCACCCATATGGGTAGTGGGATGCACCATCAATTCAATCTTCTGATATGTTTATCGGATAATGAATCTTTCTCGGAAAAGCAAGATTGGGTTAAATGCAGCACCCCAAGTATTCAGAAAAATCAATGATGAGACATTGTGATGACTTCTTTTTCTATCGTTTAAAAATCAAAATTTGTCTGATGGTTTATATTATTATAAGTATTTTGGTAGAAGTTATTCTAAACAATATATTACATTATAAATTTTTTTATACCTATAAATAAATAAAATCAAAAATTATTAATTCCAAGTGATAATTTTCTCTGCTGATATCATAAAATATTATGAAAAAGATGGGACAATTGTACAATTGTTTCTCACTAGGAGGCATAATTTGTTAGATGAAGGAATGATTTGATTGGTGAGTATTTATTATTTGGTAATGACCACAGTTTTTCTTGTACTCTGTACCTAAGGCTTAATTACATATCTTACAATAACCTTTTAATCTGAACACTAACTCCAACACACTTATGTATGAAACAAACATATATGTAATACACTATGCTCCAACCCTATGATAATCAAAATGTGAAGTACACTTACGTATAAAATACACAGAAAGTGGTAAGATACATTACTTTTTGATAAATTTTGAGCTAGATTTTCTTTATTTGTTTTCGGCATTTTATTTAACAACAATATCCAAATAACATTGCCAAAATAGAATTTTTTTTTTTGGGTGAAATTTTATAAGTTTTTAAAATTTAGTTATATTAGATTACCCAAATTCCGGTAAAATATAGACTTTTTCTAGATTATAAAAGACTATAATTGATTCAAATTTTATTTACAGCTAACAAAAGTTTAAAATTAAGTTATATTAAGTTTGCAAATTATAATATGAATTTTTTTTTAATATCACACTAGTTTATAAAATGTAGTCTATTAGTAGATTACAATTACGTTGCTTTCTTGATTTGCAGAAATTTTAATATTTATATTGGAGTTAATTAAATTATTAAGAAATTAATATACAGTAAATAGAACCACTTTTTAGACAATTATAATAACTCCAGAACACTTTTTATAGAAATAAGTTAGTAGTAATTTCATGATGGGTACCTGTATGAGTTATTTTATTATCAACATTTGTTTATAAAATATAGGCTTTTGACTATATTATAATTATGTTACTGTCATTTTGTCGAAATTTAGTAAATTTTGTTATATTAAATTGCCAATTTTTTAAAATTAAGTTATTTTAGCATTTTTTTTTCTTTTTTCATTTTTTTTTTTTTAATAATTTTAAATAATAGGTAGAACACTTTTCTTACAGTATGGAGAATCCTGCAGTTTTTCCATTTTACTATTCTTATTTTTGTCTGACACTTGTGATAAAATAGTAAGTTTTATTATAAATCATACTTGGTCATCTTCAAGATGTTTCTGTCAATAATTGCCAAATTATACAATGTCAAATATGCAGTATTTTAAATATAATAAATTAAACTAGACCAGATTTCTTTTTATTGACAAAAATCAATTAATTAAATTTCTATTAAATTTTCTTTGTAAAATAAATTTTATTTTTCATGTTCTTAATGCACAATAATATTCATTAATTTTTAATTTTAACAATTAGTAAAAATCGATTTTTAATTTTACTGTATTCATAGTCAATTTGACTTTATACTTGTCTATTTTTGAATCGCTAGTCTCAGCTAGAGCTCAAATTACTGATTAATTAAATTGAAATTTTCATTAAATTCTCCATGAGAAAATAATTGTTTTACCAGCACCTCTAGTGTAACAATATGGTAACCAATACATATTTGTTAAAAATTGAGTTTTCAATTTTATCTTACTTTTATTTGAGAATTAATTACCTGTTGATATTGTCTACATATTTAATATAAAAACTTTTAATAACTAAGTTATTTCTATCTTTAGAAATACAAAAACATTTTCACGTAAACACTTTATTGCTTTTCTTAACTTAAACTTGTCAATATTTGATGTGTCAAAAATGGACAACCTTTTATCCAAAATCCCTTTAAATCTTATGGAAAAATAGTCCTATAGTGTTTCCCCTAGCATCAAAACTTGGCAATTTCAATTACTATAGCCCTCTAGTGGAATTCTCACACAATATCAAAATATATAAATACTTATTTTTTTAGTTACCTATTTCTTCACATTTTTTCTTAGATTTTTTTTTTTTTAATATCTAAGAATTTCATAACCTGCTCTTGGAAAAGTATACAATTATTAATAGTTATTGANTTGTAAATACTGCTTTGAAAGAGATATCATATATGTCATATAACTTTTCATATATCCAGATATTTATAAAAACTATATTTATTTAATTTTTTAATATGTGAATTTCACATTTCCATTTGCCTTTTCAATGACATCATGCTGTGATTTTTAGCCAACTAACAAAGGATCTCCCCCACCCCTCCCAGCCTCATCATTGCCATTTGCCAGTATCATATTGACTAATCTGCTTAAAGTTTTTTCCTTACTGACCACCTAGTTTAGTCTTAAGAATACATAAACAGTTTTAGCAATATGCTCACTATAGAAATTTGATTGGCCTAACAAAGTAAGAAATTAATACATTAGGGCTTTTTAGTGAAAACTTAAGGGCTGGCACTCCACTGGACGATACTGTGATACGGTGCGTTCATGATTACACGTGTTGCCTTCAGGTGAAAATAAAATAGGTGTCACATACAATGTGCGTTAACTTGCAGTATTTTTTAAATTTGAGGGCAGCACCTGCTTTTTGGTTACATAACTGGCAGCACCTTCATTGTTAAAATCCACACAACAAGATGAAGGTAACATAATTTGCTTGTTTAGCCCTTTTACTGAGTTTGTTGGTCATCATTTAAACCAACTATGAGTTACAGCTGGTCAATGCCACAATTTATATATAGGCATAATTTTGTTGGCTACATAAACTTTAAAGATTGAAATGAAATAAAACAAAGTGGAACCTTTTGTTAATTAAACCCGATTATCAAATATTTTTTTAACAAGGGATCTGGAGCAGTACCCTTTGTGTGAAGATCCCGATAGTTCAACAAATAAAATAAAATAAATAAATTCAATAATTTTACCTAAAAGATTGCCACTGTATCTGATTATTTTTTAAAAAATAGAATGTCTAGTGCTAAGCACATATTGAGAAGAGAAAAAAATCAGTTGTGCACTTATTTGTATAGTGTAGGCTTCTTTACAATATTGCTTCATTCAACATTAGAAAGTAAAAATAATTTAAATATCATAAAATTTCAAGTAAAAGTCTAAACAGATTAAAAATATACAGTAATTATTCATAAATAAACATTTATAAAGTTTTACAATAGCTGATGTAGTGGGTAGGTAATCAAACTCATATTTACATCATCTTAAACATACTATAAGTAGATCTTGTAATAATGTTCTACAGTGTTTATTTTTTTTATTGAATTGGAAAAAAAATCCTGATAAATAAATAAGAAAATATAATTTTTAGACAATTCTTAATTCATTTTTTATTTTATTCATTTTATAAAAAAAAAAATACTTTTTTTTTAATAAGAAAGCAAGATGTCAGACAGAAACAGGAAATATAAGATGACCTATCCTCATGTTTTATTTGGTGTACAACTTTGAAAACAATGTTGTATAATTTTTAAAGCTAGCTCTATATTTATTTCCTCCGAAGAAAATCACCGTAGGCCAACACAGATCAATGTAAGACCAACACGCTTTCCAGTGTAGCACATCTCAATTTCTTTTTAAGCATTTTTTTTTCTTTTTAAGTAAAATCCCCAGGATTCAATAGTTTATAATAAAAAAANTCCGGCATATTTGTATTTGTATTTGTATTTATGTTCTTTAAAAGATTTTAGCATTGATGGGAGTCACCGTCTTGCAATATATCGTCCAGTGGAGCACCGGCCTAACTCTGTGATTCTAATTAGCCACTAGTTTTCAATGGGAGCTACGCACTTATGTAGATGTGCAAAACATAATGAATAACACTGTCTTCCTTGCTGAGATAAATTATTCTCAAATTATTTGTATTTTAGCAACCAACTTTTACTACAGAAAGAAATAAGAAGAAGTACTGTCCAATATATGTTGTACTAAAAATAATATATAACCCCCCTTCACCCTGAAAAATACAAAGTAAAAGTGTTTTCTATCTGTCCATATCAATGGAGCAAAGATATAATTTTGTAAACAACAATGGAATTTAACTTGTTTTTAGTCAAAATCCCACAAAAAAAAAAGCACATACCTTAATTAATAAGAAAATTAAGCAAAGAAATATAAATATATCATTACCACAAACATCCCAAGCAGAGATAGATCTAACTAGCTAAACCCGCACAGAGCATCTTCCTCCTAGAAGGTTAAGTTATTACCAAAATTTTTTAAATTATAATCTAATTTTTAAGAAATAAATTAATAAGAAACCATTAACAATAGTCTGTTCTTCATTCAAACTTTTCTAAATTACATTGATTTTTGATTTGCTTATTTATAATGTCAAAATAACTCAGATCTATCTATCTGCCTACCTACTTTCTTACCACCCTCTCTCCCTACCTACATATTTCCTCCCTACATACCTCCAACCTATCTTATCCCTACCTCTATCCCTCACTACCTCCCTCCATCAATTCCTTCCTCTCACCCTCACTTTCTCTCTACCTACCTATCTCCCTCTCTCCTTTATCTCCCTCCTATCTCTCTACCTCCCTTCCCTGCTCCCTCACTCTCTACCTACCTACTACTTACTTAGCTACATAACTACCTATCTACAGTACCTAACTACCTATTATTTTAATAAGTTAAAACTGTTTAAAAATACAAATTTCAATTAGAACTGCAGCAGTTTTCAACTGTAAATATAAAATATCTCTAGATAAAATTACAAAAAAAAACAATTTTATATTTAAATTTACATTTTTTTTTGTGCCACATACTATTTAGATTTTTTTTTTTACCGTAAAATAAATCTTCTTTATTTTCCATAATAAAACTCTAATCCAAAACATTTTTTTTCTCATGCAGCAATAATTAATAATAGGAAGTGATTATTCCTAGGAGGTTGAAATAATGCTTTCCTACCGTAGTTCTTATTCCTATGGTGGCGCTTAATCGGACAGATCATTTGCTCATGTGTAGAATCGTAAACATTATAGATTAATTTATTTAAATTCAAATTTGAGTTTTAAAATTAGAAAGTGACGTAGAAGCTAACATGTTTTATGTAATAGCTTACATATTTTTGATTTAAAAAGATATCATTCAATAGTTTACATTTATTTAGCATTGGGGAATATGATAATCATTTACCACGCATGCGTAGTTCACTCTGCCCCCCTTCCCATATGAATAATGCCAGCCTTAATAATAATAAATAGCTTAAAACTTTTTCATTGGCAAAAATTAAAAATGTTTTCTTTTTTTTTCTCTCTCTCTCACGCTAGCACGCTTTAATTTTTTTTCTGCCACATAACAAATTAATGTACCATTAGAATTTTTTACATATACGGTGCTTCCAATAGTAAAGGCTCATTTATACTTCTATGCATTGCTCTTCCGTTGTGTAAAATGGATGACCTTTGCATAATATCATGCACACTGGAGCAGTCAGGCATGCGCTATTAAAAGACGGATAGCCATCTGTCGCAATCCATAAAAGTTAATAAACTAAAACTTTTATGCAGAGCTCTCAGTAGCCCAGCTTGTAAGTCATTGAACCAATCATCTTAGGCTTTCTAAATAGAGTAGACTCGCTGTTGTTTTTGTCCTAATTGATTTTAGTTTGAAAACATCGTATTTNAATAATTGTTTTGATATTTTCCAATTGATTTAATTAATTTTAAAGTTATTATAAGCAAATTATTAAAAAAAATAAAAGTGTATTTGAGAAGGAATTTAAAAAAAAATACTTTATTCATAATAAATGGAAGGGAGAAAATAGGAATAGTCTACATACACATTTTAACAACAATCGTATATACTTAGTTTATTTTAATTTGAATACATTTTTATAATGTGGATTTCAAAAATGCGACTATTTTAATAAGTTTTCCATTTAAAATAAAGATTTTTAAATAAAGTAAAGCTAAAATATTTTGCACAATATAGGCTACTAGAAGTTTATTTAAATTAATTTTGATAGTGTAAAACTAAATACCATAACTGTCCCGTCTTCATCTTCATCTTAGTGGCACAATCTGTACAAAACAAATTTGTCAAAAGTTATATAAAGCGAGAGAGTAAATAGAAATAAAAGAGTGGAACTGGTGTACAAACCATGTGAACATATTGAAGCTGATGTACTTACCACAGGAGTAGGTCAAGAAACATTAATTAGAACTTGAAAAATTTGGACTTATATGATATTGAGGTTTTTAAGTTATCTAGAAATTTGTTTGGTTATGAAACCATGAAAAACTGGAGTGTTCCTAATTAAAGAAGTGGCAGAATAGTTGATACAATTGAAAAAAAAATATTACCAATTAAGTGTTAATATTTATATTTTTATTAAAGCTAAAAATAACTTGTTCAGTACTTGATATTTTATTTAAAAATATTTGTATTTTTTGTTAATAGAAGCATTGTTGTCATTGATGTTAAAGTCTGCAGTTATGTTAGAAAATATATAAAGTTACATGTAGAATATGATTTGTTTAAAGGAAAATGAATAAAGGAATCCATGTGAAAATTCTTAGATTTCCATGAACTATAATTCTGTGTTAAGAAAATCTCATATTTGTTATAGCAATATTGGAAGAGTAAAATTAAGGAGAACTATTATATAGATAATATTATGTATTGTATAAGGTTAGATATAATATAGTTAAAGGTTATATAACACACACACACAGTGTATTTGTATCTGTTTCACTAATAAAGCATGAACTTAAACCTTATTTTATGTCCAGCTTTTATGTTCAAACTTGCACAGTCTTTTATTTATCATTAGATTTATTTTCTTTATTTTGTAATTTGTATATACTCGATCCATTAATTTTTGTTACATTATTATATTTTGTTGAACTGTAATTCCATGGATTGTTCCTTCTCACTGCATTTCCTCTGGTGATGCTCCCTATTTATTGTAGAAGCTATAAAAAGTTTCACCAGATTCCATAATGTTTTGTCTTATCATCTTCAAACAATTTTGCAAAAAAAAAAATCTTGTTTTAATGAGACCTATTCTGAATAACTATTATAACACCACTGGCCTGATAGCTTGTCTTATTTACAAATGTGACCAAATGTCATTGTACAGTCTTTCAACAAATGACCATGTTGGAGACATTTTAAACAAACAGCTTTACATCCTTTAATTTTGATATAGAATTTTACTTTGGTCCTAGTATATACATTGGGAACATTCTTTTAATTTTATGGATACAGAAACTGGAGCTGTTTTATGTTAATATTTGCAATAAGGCATATATGGGGTGCTACTTACAATACTTCATCTTTTAGTTCAAAAATGAACTCATCTCTTCCTTTGAAGCATCTTGTGGGACTTTAGCTAAACTTACAACAATATATCATGTGGTGCCTATGTCTGCCATTGCTAGTTGCAGTAGCTGTTTTTATTTGATTTTGTTGTGTTTACTAACGATGATGGTGGATGATAGATCAGCTTATGGCTGTCTGTCAGAACCTTTTTCTTTAATACTGATTACAGTGCAGTGGACTCATTATTCGTTGGATTGCTAAATTGTAAACTTATACATAGTTTAAGTCTAGGTACTGACTAAGCAGAAGTGGTTGTTTTCATTGGATTGCTTGTTGCTGTTCTAATTCCTTTCATCTATTGTTCTTACGTTGACTCCTGATGTTGCTGCTGCTGCTTTTGTTTCTGTTTAAGGCTGGAAGTCATGCCTTCTTTAATTTTTAGTTTGAACTTTTGGATTTTTTTTTACATTTAACATTATTAACAGTAATTACGTTTATGGCTGAACTGTATACGGTATATTGCAACAAGCTATTTCTAGCTCATTGGTATATTGTTAACAAGCCTTAGTGACTTTTGTGTTTTTGCTTTTGATATCATCTGGTGTTTGCACATTAGTACCAAGGAAGCGTGTCATTGGATCTCTAGTTGAACTTTTTTTTTTCTGTATATATTTTCTGTATATAGTTTTTACTAATCGAATCCCTTTATTTTATTTTATGTAAATAACAGCCACATCCTTTTGGGCTAGGCAATTATATTAATTATCTTGTTTCGTTGAATAAACACCCATAATAATAATGTTCAGTCTTTTTGATAAATATTTTATTGTTGTAAATATTTTTAATATTGATAACAGTGAAATTGTTGTGACCCTTAATAAATAAAACTTCATGTTAGGTAGTATAAAACATTGTTTTATGAATTTCAAAATATGAATAGTAACAAAGAACTTCATAATGTCTTTCAAGCTTTCTTTCCCTTTGAGCAATGAATATGCAAGAACCTTTGCTAATTATGTCTCTAATGGCTTCCACCAACTAGGCTAACTTTTATTAACTTTGATGTCTACTTTCTGCCCTCTTCTGTCATAATACTTAAGTTTATATTATCCTGCATTTCAAATACACTCATATTTTGTCAGATGTAGTGTTAATAAGCATTACATTCTGGTTTATTATCCATATCTCTAATGTTTAATTAACTTTCCGTTCAAAAATAATCAGCATGCATTATCAATATGTTGTCTCTTTCACTACCTATCCATGGAAATGGCACATTTTACTACAATTTAAAATTATGAAATATTATAATCACATTACTGTATATAAATTAAAATATTTCAGTAATGTGTTTAAATTGCTATTGTGTTTGATCAGAACAGAGAGAAATCATGATCAGAAGTTTTCATTCTCTTTTTAAAATTATTTATTATAATTTTCAATTTTTAAATACTACACATTAATATAGATATAAGTAGTTAAGTTTTATAAATTATTTTTAGTGAATATTTTTGAATGCTCTAATTTTAATTAATAGTGTATGCCCGTTCAACATAAAAATGTACTGTACCTTAATCATTTTATTTTAAACATCACATTAGATAGGCCAACTACCTATCAATTAAATATTTTGATTTAAAGGTCAAATGTAATGGATTTTTTTTTTTTTTTTTTTTTTT
>PXIH01S0027996.1:0-11566 GCA_003024985.2 Euperipatoides rowelli
AACACTTCTTTTAAAGTTTCTAAATGTTCCTCTATGGAAGCTGAATGAATGATGATGTCATCAAGGTAAACTTGTTGATGCTAAAAATCAATTTAAAAATCAAAATTTTCAAAAACTAAGTAGTCATTGCATAGTATAGACATTTAAGAGTAGATAAAACTTTGTTCCAAGATTTTACGATCTGTAATTTTTCCATACAAAATGGAGCAAAATGACTATACTAAGAATATATATGGTGACCATTTCCTTGGCAACAGTAACTAGTAGCCCCATAAAATTTTATAAACAAATACATTTTAGCAACATTTATATGTGCCCAAATTTTGGTTAAATTTGAATAATTATTTAAAAAATAAGACTGCTATAGCAGGTAACCTGCTTTACTATAAAGTTAATGCTTTGTTACAAACTTACAATTAATTTTGCTTGTTTTATTATTTATATTATCGTACATCTTGTGAAAGTCCGGCTATTTGTAAAAAAAAAAAAAAAAAGGTGTAAACAACCATAGCTAAACACTTACTTACGGGCGTCTTCTTCTTTGATGCTAATTTACCAATAACACTTTCTATTTTTCTATCATGCATATTGGTTTTCATATCACAGTTTTATATGTATTAAAAATTGACAAAGTATTGTCAAAATATTTAAATGTTAATTACATTTTAATTAACATTGAGATTATTTATACCATGCATAAAAAAAAGTAACACATCAAGGCCTAACTTGGTGACTTAAACATCATGTGTATTTAATACAAGAATTAATATTAAACTTACCTTTTGGACACTTAAACCAGTGACCAGATTTTAACCCTATAGCCTTCACAATCATAATTCTTTCATCTTCTGGAATTAATCTAACTGTCAAAGGTAATAAACGTTCCAATTCTTTCATAAATTTGTGCATTTCTTCACTATCAACTGGAAACCATTTGGGCTTGTTAATGTGACTCTGGATATTCTGTAGCAATTCTTTTAGTTCATCTGATGGAGTTATATTTAATTCACAACCAATAATAATATATTCATAAAATCTTAAAAGCTGCTGCAGTCGAGTCACTTCTAGGCTGAATTCTCTGATAGGCTGCTCTGCCAATGACTGATCAAATTTTAATGCCCAGTTTTTCATCCATTCAACTTCTTGTTTAATTCGCCTTGAAAAAATTTCCAAAATATTTTGTCCAGATTTGTCAGGAAATATCAAAGACAATATATACATTTCTGAGGATGGATTAATCGCAATCAATTTCCAAGTAGGCTTAGGCCTACATTCCAAACCGTAAATCAACTTCAAATCGTCTTTTTTTTTCCCAAGAAAATTGCAATTATGCTCCACATCTAAAATGGCTTTGGTGAATTTGATTTGGTTTTCTAGTACACACAAGTTAAGCAAATCAGATTTATTATTAACAAATGATTCTAGATAATTTTGGGTGAGATCTCTAAAATTATTAGAGTAAATAGAATATGCTTTTGGATATTCAATACTATAATTAAGAATTCTTTGTCGCACTTCCTTCAAATTTTGCATTTCATCTAAAATTTTGCATTTTACTTCTTCAATATCAATCAAAGCTTTTTTAATAATATTACCATAACGAAGATTACGGCGGATAGGAGTTTTACATTTTGGACAGGCTTTTAATTGTATTGCTATGCTGTCATTTTCAGCTGGTCTTAAATTCATCCAGTGATCTAAACCAGTGACTTCAATGATATGATTACAATCTTCAAGCTGTACGAATTTGGCATGTTTATCATCTTCAGTACCAAAGAATATTTCAGTAACTTTAGCTTTATGACAAAAACGACATAATGTAGGACATGGCTCACCACATAAACCAATACAATGATGTCTGCACTTCAATCGTTTTGGACAAGGTTTATTACATGGTAGTCGATTGCAAAATTCATAACATAATTTTGAACATTTGAAATGCTTACAACTCCATGTACACTGTTCTTTACAAGGTGGGCATTTTTTCCCACAAATATTGAAGCAACGGCTATGAGAACAACGATTCTCACATTTTTGTCTACAAGGCGGACAAATCTTTGTGCAAGGAAAAGTACATGCATGGGAGCATACTAGAATTTGTTTGCAATCATATCCACATGGTTTATGGACACGATCTTGATGACAATCTGCACAAGAACCTTTACAAGGATGTTTACAATCCAATAGAGTTTGACAACGATGTCTACATTGAATTTCGTAAAGGTCATCTGAACATAAAGAAGATATTAAATGTCCACAATTTAATTTTTTTTCTACTTTGTGAGAACATTTTAAATTTTGAACTTGTTCAGAACAAGCAGCTTTAGTAAAATGTCCACAGTTTAAATATTTTTTAACAGGTTCTTTACAGAATTCAGAACAAATATGTAAATCTTGGTCATCGGTCTTACCACATCTTTTCTGGCATTTATGGCCACAACTAAGCATATGATCACATAACTCTTGACATTGATAATTTGTATTGTTTTTTTCAAAACATGGTACACTTTGTGAATGTCCACATGTAGCAATAATCTTTTCAACAATCACAGAGCAGGGTAAGCATTCTTTAAAACAAAGTTTTTGACAAGGATGGCCTGAACTACAGGTTTTATTGCATGGTTTCAAACAATTATACTCTTCATGACTCGCATCATAAATATGACATGGTTTTTCACAAACATGACCACAGTTTAAACGAAATTCACAGGGTTTTGAACAACCTCCTTCTGGAACAAGATTAATAAAGTCTTCATCACAAGATACATGAGCAATAGTTTGATGATTAAGACATTTTAAATCTAGATTACGACCAAACTTGTTAGAGGCTTTCAAATTATTAATAATACCTGACCACATTTCTGATATTTCAGCTAACATTTCAAAATTCCCAATGCAATAAAATCCTTTTTTCGCTCTGGACAAAGCAACACATACACGATTTTCACTGTTAAGAAAACCAATTTTTTTATTAGGATTGCTTCTTACTAGAGATAAAAGAATGATATCATTTTCTTCTCCTTGGTAGTTGTCCAGACAACATATTCTTATACCCTCATAAAAGTCTTTTGGCATTAACTGTCGAAACAGCAGCATTTGTCCTATATATGGTGTAAGAATAGTGATTTGCTCATTTTGATATTTTTGTAGGAGTAAATATCTACACAAAGCTTTAATAAATTTGGCTTCATGAAGGTTTGAATGACTTCTTAGTTCATTATCTTCCTTCTCATAATGCTCATGTTGAATGAAAAATATATTACCATTGATTCCATCAATATTTTCATATTTAAGAACGCTTTCATGATTTTCTAAATCTTTATAAAAATGAATCATTAATGAGGCAATTTCTGGTCGCATTCGATGCTGTCTACATAATGTAACATGTGGCATGCCATTCATAATCATGCGCTCAAATAAAGAGATGCTTAAATTAAATTTTGTAGCCAATTCAAATGAATTAGGTTTAGGTCTTAATTGTTTATGATCCCCAATAAGAATTAGATGCTCACAACTATTACTTAAAGTAGTTATTATGTGAGCCTCTAAAACCTCTGCTGCTTCTTCAATTATGACAATCCTAGGACAAATCTGTTTCAGAAGCTCACGGTTTTTGGCAGCACCAGTTGTTGTCATTCCAATAACATCTACTTTCTGTAACATTTCACAGTCTTCTGTATTTTTAATTTCTTTTCGCTTTTTCACATTTTCTTTATATTTTAATTCAATTTCTGAAAGTTGATCTCTTAAATAAACCCGATATTTTGTAAGCCAATATAAATATAATTGTCTACGCTCCTTTAAAGATAATTTCCAAAGGCCTTTAGATTTAATTACATAAGCTTCTTCCTCATTTAAAGCAGTCTCTGAATGCAATTTTATTAAAACCCCTTTTAGCAATTTTTTTGAATTTACATTTAAAATCCAAGTTTCAGATTTTTTATTTTTTTGGTTCCTTTTCATTTTATCGGTTTCAACCCAAATAATGTTTCCATAATTTTCAACACCTGTTGATAGTTCATGATTTTCTGTATTTTCAACTACTTCACATTCATTAATATCAATTAATCGAACAGATTCTTCTAAAAACCGTTCTTCGTCAATATTTAAGAATATATTTTCATCCATCATTGTATCATCATCTGAAGCTTCACTAATTTGATTATCAGAGTTCTCTAAACTATCCCTCTCATTGTCAACAATGGGATTTTCAGAATCATCCAATATAATATAATCTTCTAAAGACAATTCGGAAGAGCAGTCAACAAACTCATCATCTGTAAAAGTTGCCTTATCATCAGGAAATTCTTCAGATTTACTCTCCACACCCAAAGATAATTGTGTAAGCCAAAGCAAAATCCCATCATGGAGCTTACAATATTCATCATAATCCAAAACTTTAGCATCATACAATTCCTTTTCGCTTATGATGTTTTTAGAAATTGTTTCAACATATTCACTAATCCTTTTTATTTGCACACTATACTTAATGTATTCATTAGACAAATCTTTTGAAATTTGAAAGCGACCTCTTGCAAAATTATAACTAGACTTGAATGTCTTTCGCTTATTATTTAAATTAAATTCTTCCAGCATTTCGCTGGAACTTCTGCCACCAATTCTAACAATATTTCTGTTCCCAAAATTTAAAATGCCTTCTAAAAATTGATCCAATGCATGATTGGTATAACATACTACTAAAATAGGGCCCATAATATTGTCCATTTTATTACTTAAAATCGATTCCACAATTTTTAAGCCAATGAATGTCTTTCCACAGCCGGGTGGCCCTTGAATAATGGCAAATTTTTTTGTTAGAGCCAATTGTAGTGCAAAGTACTGTGACTCATCTAAATGTAGTTGTTCACATGTTGGCCACTTATCGATATCAAGAACCGGAATTTCGTAATTTTCTATATCATAAAGAGTTGTAACCTTGAGATACTCAGGTGGATTTACCTTTTCTTTTACATCACACTTAACAATATAATTTTCAAAAGGTAGTGATTCAATAGAAAATTCTTTAAGGCTCTCTAAAATATGATAATAGGCTTCATAATATACAGAAGATTCAACAGCAATGAAAGTGTGTTCAAAAATTTCAGGAATATTTGGATTGATAAGATGGACATATAAAAAGCCTTTCTTCAAGTCTTTTAATTCTTTATTTTCAACAGTGGCAAATATCACAGTCTTAAAATCATCATGAGACAGGCATAATAATGATCCATACATAAGCCTCTTGCTAGATTCCCAACGAATTCTTTTAAAATCTTCTGAATTAAATTTTAAAGTAAAAGTGATTTTATCATGATTATCTTTTAGTTTATTCAAAATGTTTACATTCTCATAAATCCTTATGTCCATTATACGCTTAGATGTTTTTTCTTTTCCTAAATACTGCTGTATGCCTGCTCTTAGTGGAGAAATGAAATCTTCCCTAAGAAGACGGAATTGTATATCCAAATACTGCTGATTGTTTGGATAAGCGCCCTCAATAACACCAGGTCGCAGAAATGGTTTTTCCTGTGTTACTAATTCTTCTTTAGTAGGTATTGTGGGGAGGGATTTATAATCATCGGGTGGCTCATCCAATACTGCATATTTGGAACTAAAGGTAAACTGTTTATCTTTCTTTATTTTAACGGTCATTTTCGCTTTAAAATCACTAGAAATAATTTCCAGGTCATTAAATTTTTCTAGCAATTCAAATAAATCTACTCCTTCTTTCAAAAAAATTTCAATCATTTGTTTCAAATTTGTTATTATAGATAACATTTCCACTCCATGGGAAGGTAATCGCTCAAATACTGTCCTGGTCAGTTCAATTATGTTTAAAATGTCTTCTCTGGATTGTCGAGAAAGGTAATTACCTTCACTTAATGGCAACAGATTAAGTAAAGTTGGAACATTCAAGAAAAAATTTGATGTAATGAATTTTCCCAAAAATTCTAAGGCACCTTGTTTATGAAATGCACACAAAGCAGCTCTGGTAGCAGCTTTTAAAACTAAAGATCTTAAATCCTTACGTATGTCTTTTTGCTCTATAAGCTGAATGAATCCTCTGTCATAGTCTAATAAAATATATAATATTTCTTCACTACTCTTTCTAAGACTGTCTTCTAATGTTTTATAGCCCATTGACAATGACTGCCTCCCAGTCTTTACATCCTCCTTGGGCTTTCTTTTCACCAGTGTAAGGCTAAAAAAAAAAAAAATTAATATAACTCAAAGTCATTCTGAAAACAAAAATGTAATGCATTTTTTATTTTATTGATTTTCAAAGATAATTACTAAAAAAAAAATTTCCACCAGTTGGGAAAAAAAATTTTAAATGCATAAAAAAAAAGTTATTTAAAGATAAAATTAAGAATATTTCTATCCTTCGTCTGATACTAGAACAGGAGCTTTCAAATTTTTTTGGGGTCTGAGATTAATTTGATGCTGAAATTCTTTCTACAGCTGTTTTTTTTTAAATGATTTAACAAGTAAATAGAGGTATGTTGAACTTGTATTAAAAGTCATTTTGATTTTTTTAAAAAACAAATTGGACCATAATAGCACAAAAGATTAATTTGATTATGATTTTTTTTACAATTATTTAAACAATTAGTCCATAGGATTTCCAGCCTTAAGCTGACAAAGATAGAAAATATTATATAGTTAAGTATAGCAAGCTCTATTAATCTCTGAACAATGACTTCACAAATTATCTCCCCTGGTGTATACAAGTGGACAATGATGTTGGAGGTTCTAAAGACAATAAATTTTAAAAATTGAATTGTATTAAATAACTATTTTTTATTTATTTATTTTTTTCTGGCGGTTATTTTTTTTATAGCAAAAATCTTTGAAAATTAATAATAAAAAAAAAAATTTAAAAAATCTGTTACATTTGACCTTTAAAATTATTAATCCTATTTTTGTTTATAGATGACAAATAGCCTAGTATAAATTAACTTAAAAAATAAATGAATCAATTATCTGAGAAAGCCTATTAGTTAGGGATTGCAATCCCGGACACATTTATTCAATCTTGGGATTGTAGGACTCTGAAAATTTAAAATTTGTATTTTAATTTATGAAATAACAGTAGAACTGTAAACAAGGCTTTATTATAATATTTTTGAAAGAATAGAAACAAGTTCAACATATGAACCAGGGCGCAGGGGCGTATCTATATGGGCGTCAAACCTGCCAGGCTGACCACCATGGAACCCAGATAAAAAAAAACACATTTTTTAGTTTGGAAGTTTTGATGTTTTAATGTTGGTCAATCCTTTGACAAAAAAAAATATATTTTTAGACCTAATTAAGGTGATATAGGCTATATATCTGATATTTTTATTTTGTATGCTGCTACTGTCTGGTGACAAAAACATCAGATATCACCATATTTAGGTCTAAAAAATAAATATTTTCTTTTTGTCAAGGGGATTGACCAACATTAAAACCTCAAAACTTCCAGACAAAAAAAAAGCTTATCAAATCAAACTTTGTCAAGGGGCCCGTTAAATTTCCTCCAAGGATGAGGGGAGCAAAATATGCAGATAGGGGTTCCACTCCACCACGACCATAAAAGCTACTGTTGTTTCGTAAAACCCCATACGAGATCGCAGTATTAGCTTTACCCCTTCTATTGGAATTGCTTTGGACTCATGGACCTCTTTTTTGCCTCTTTCCTAGTCCGAGTACCAAACCGCACAACCTAGCACGTAGATCCTCTTGTGAAACGGTTATTTTAAACAGATGGATGCTAAATAAAAATTGTAAATGAACTGAATGTGATTATTGATGATGAATATAATCTGTGCACCCAAAAGTATTAATTAAAACTGATTCAATGCATCCTCGTAACTGGATCCTAAATATTAATTAAAAATTTATTCAAAGGACGATTTTTAAAGAAGCATTCTGGAATTAAATAAATAAAGAGAAGACTGGACCCTCAACACAAGGTGATAAATTTAATTGTTAAAAATATTAGAAGCATATCCCCAGTTCAAGCCCTGTTTCCAATCCCAAAGAAAAAAAGAAGAATTAATAAAGACAAATCATTCCACAAATTGAAGAATTGGTCATAAAAATTAATAATCAAGAAATAGGCTACATTACTGTTCGTTAATATTCAAGAAATAAATGCTAAAGAGTGTCAAACAAGTTACAGTATTTATAAATGAGGGTCAGCTGTAGAAATATATACAGTATCAAAAGTAAAGAAATAATGTTAACAAAATACAATAAAAAGAATAATTATTATTTTGAAATATAAATAAAGTAATTTGATTTAAAAGTCAAGTTTATTCAATTAAATAAACATTCAAAAAGGACAAGAGCAAGCAATAACTCAAACCGGACAAAATATCATGTGACCATTTGATATCCTGATCGCCAATAATCATCGTCCTCAAATTGACAGAAACACCCAGTTATGTAAATCAAGCAGAGGTATATAAACTCTTACCCAATGAAAATATTGGTCGGTTGCCAAAATTTTTTGTATGTAGTTGTTTCAAATAAGCATCTGTTGGTTCAGTAGGCTACTCCTTTAGGCCTGTTTTATTCCATCTTACAAGTCAAGGTTACCACTGTTCCAATCAAATAGCCTAGCTTAAAGTTTCCAATTTCAATATTTTTAAAGTACTACTGTACCAGTCAAATTTTCCTGCCAAGATCATTCCTTTGCCCAGTTAACCAGATGTCCATCAAGACTTAGCCAGCATAGAAGTTAAAGGAAATTTTGTTCAATAAAGTTTAGTAAGCAGTTAGGCCCTATTCCCAACAACGCACACCAAGTGGTCCTTTTGGAGACTGATGTCCATTACCGGTACCAGCAAAATAACCACAGGTTTGAACTTTTGTTTCTCCGATAAATAGCACGTCAATATCTGATAATTTAGTTACCCAGAGCACAATTTTAACATTTGACTTGCCAAATATTTCTTCGAACTCTAGCCTATTCCAAATTTTATGAACAATTTTTTTATAAAGAACTTTAGTTGCAGATTGACACAAGTCAACATAAATTCAGAACTTTAATAATCAAAAGGAAACTTTTTCTTAATAATTTTTCAAAGCTAAAGCATTTCACAGGCTTTGATTGTGGTATAAAAAGTGTAGGCTCTGTCACAATCCTGTGTATAAAATTTTTATTGATTGTTATAACTTTTGAATAATGAAATGTTTGCAGTGTTTATAAATTTTCCAAATGGTATATTTTGATTTGTTTTAATTTAAAATCACTTACAGTGTCTTTTGGATTGATTGAAGATATCACAAAATCTAAAGAGAGAGTGAGCGAGAAGTATTTTGATTTTTTTTATTATTATTCTCACAAGTCAATTTTTTTTATTAATAGCTCAATCCGGGCAGGAAAAACTTTAAACTTTCAATTCCACCCGAGGAATACAGGCCAGAAATATCACAAAGAATTTATTTATTTATTTATTATACTACATGATAAGTCTAAATAAGACTTTTAGATGGAAAGTAAAAGGTACAGATAAAATAATCATAATAATCACATCATACTGTATATCAACTTTTAGATTACCGTAATATACAATTCAATAAACATATGGTACAGCAAATATAGCAAACACAAAAATAAAATTATTAAAGAATGATCGAAATACAAAACCCAGAATAAAACACAATAAAAAATAAAAACACAAAATCCTTTCAATTATATCAAATGTAGTACATTTGATATATAATGATCTACATGAGATTTAAATTGATTAATAGTAACAGAAGATACAATATAAGAAGGTAATTGATTCCACAATTCTAAATTTCGATGAAATATCATATTATCTCATCGGATAGTTTTCCTAGATTGAATAAATAATTTTTTTATTTTTTATTATTCAATTTTTACTATTCAACCTACAAGTGTTGAAAAGGATTTAATTTTGAATTTTAAGTGTTTTTAATATCTCACTGAATAAGTAAACACTGAAGAAATGTTGTTTTGTAATACCATTTATTAATGACCATGACTTATAGTCTTAAGTGTTTCATAATTTTTAAGATTTTTTTAATAAACTAAAAATAGAATTTTGATATTAAACTTGTCTCTGTGCTGAATTTCTTACCATTACAGTTAAGTGTTTATTGATGTAAAAATTGAATACCAATGATGTCCTGTTCCAGTGAAGAAAATCCAGAGTAGGCTAACTATTTCACATTATAGTTTCTTTTGTGTATGCATAGTTTATTTGTCTATGTACACCAGCCAAGCATAGTCACTATTCCTATGTAATTTAATTTATTTGTTCAAGTAAAGCAAATTGTTTATAATGTTTAGAATTTTTGATCCATTAAGTATATCTCTGTTGCCAAAACTTTTATAAGTCAGCTGATTTCAATTAATAATACTAAATTTTATATTAAAAAGTAGCCTAAATTTAGTAAAACTAGTCCTTCACCTTGTCCATTAGGTTATTACGCGCACAGCAGGGTATAAAACTATTTAGCTAAATTCTATTTAGTAACAAGGGTCAACCATCCAACGTTGGCCGTCGCTGGACTGTCCTGTGTCTATAATACAATAAGCATATTTTGACAGATGCATATGAATCCAAATTCCAATGGGGCGTTTTGCATAATAGTTTATTTAGGCTAAGGTTACAATTTATATTGGCTAGATCTGAAATAAACTTTTGATACCAGGCCTAAGAATGATGTGAGTTGGTCCACATTATTAGGATAAAGCGACTGATGTTATTAATGTATTTTAGAAGAATGGGGAAGGACAAATTCCTTCCACATCAATATTCGTGATCAAGGTGTTCCATATATATTTTTTTTTAAAAAATCACATTTATCTAAATTTAAGTGTAGTCCCCATTCTATAAGGACAAAAACAATCTTCTTAAGTAATGTATTTTAGATTACTATCTTCATAGTGCTATGTCGTCTAAGAACCAACAATATTCCGCTCAAAATTCTCTCAATAATGTGTCGAAAAATTACCGGAATCGATGCAGGTCAAATGTTAAGCAGCTTATACACTAAGTTACACTCCTTTGTGTGCTCAAGTTTAGAACTTTATACCATCTGGAAAAAACTCTCAGACAAGGTTTCACACTTAATATCTGAGCCTTCTTTTCATCAAGATCAAAATCAGGTGAATCAATGAATGAACCATAATTAAACTCCATCAAAGGTTGCTCAACTCTATTATTAATACTATTATAATTTATAACTATTCACAAAAAAAAAATTATAATAACTCCTCAATATTAGGTGATAAGTTTCAGAATTTATTAGGAATTACAGCTCATCCAACTTGTTTTGTATACTCGGAGTGATTTGCACATAAATCAATATTACTCTTTATCAACTTCATTATCGCAATTCAATTTGGCTATACTGTATATGGGAAGTTCCATGAGTAACGGAATGACAAGTTTACATGTTTCAATAAGTATAACCACAGATATGAACCTTTTAGATTAGCATCATAGCATAACTTCATATAAGACTTTAAACATAATAAAATGAAGAACAATTTGATATATTATCATTTATTTTTATCCATATAGTGAAATGTTTTATTCCA
>PXIH01S0027999.1:0-11652 GCA_003024985.2 Euperipatoides rowelli
TGTATGTATGTATGTATGTATGTATGTATGTATGTATGTATGTATGTATGTATGTATGTTTTTTTCCGAGAAATATTACTGGCACCTCTGACATAGATCAAACCTTCAATGTTCCGGTACATAACTATCCCCCTCTCAGTAACCGATCCCACACCAGCTATGTCAATTTCCTGTATGATTTTTTTACATTCTTGATTATTTGATTGAGCCATAAGGAGTTGTGGCACTGAAAAACTCAAGTGCATTGTGTGGTTGAGTCCTAACTGCAAGAATCGTAGCATCCCTACTGGCAACATCTTTCATTTCCACATTGTCACTCATTTCTATTTCGACCATACTAGGATTGGACAGTGGAACTTCAGCCCTATTCAAAGTACCCTGTACTGCTACCTTCCTAATCTCATCAGCACCTGTATTTGCCTTGTTGTTCCCTCAATCTTACTGTGTCCCCTAACCACTTCCCAAACAACCTCCACTCTTTCGAATAAAGAGTGCAATTCTTCTAATTCTGTGTAATTATCAACCAGTTTACTACTTTTACTTTTAGCTTCAGGTTTTAACCAAATTTCAAAATTGTTCGTTATGTTATCAACTAAATATCTACTATCAGTCACAACTTTAATCTTTTTCAAGTTATAACCAAGAGCCACTTTCACTGCTCTCATTACTGCTAGTATTTCAGCCCTGTTGTTTGTTTGTTTTTTGTTTACCATCTGTCTTTTCTGATATTTGTACCACCCCCCATGAAAATCACTAAATATTCCAATCCCTGCAGATGCCCCATCTTTCCCATTATTTGAACAGCTTCCATCTGTAAAGAAAGTTGGTAGCTCATCACATTGATTTTCTTCATCTGAAACATAATCCTTCTCCTCATTACATCCTGTTTCTGAGTAAACGACAGGTTTATTTTCAACTTGATCATTACTTACCAACAAATCACTAAATAAATTAGTATGTTTCCCTCTTTATGAATTGGGGAGAGTGTTGAAACATTCTGACAATCCAATTGGAGATATGTGTGTTGCCTGTACGTAAACCTCTTAGGTATTCCAATGAGCAATGTGTGGAATATGCAGTATATGAACCTGACAGCTGTAAGTTATGTCTAAAATAGTCCAACCCATCAACTATAGCATTGCTTCCTTTTCTATTAACTGATAATTAATCTCGGCTGCTTTCAACTTATGACTGTAAAAACCAATAGGCCAAAGACCATGCTCTCTTTCTTACTCGAGAGCCAAAGATATTGATAATTTTCCATAACTTATGCTTAACCTAAACGATAAGCCATAATCACCACATATCAATATAGGATCACTAATTAAAATATTTTTAATAGCATTAAATGCCTCCATTGCCTTGCTATTCCACTCAATTGAATTCCCTTTTCCTTTAACTAACTGTTGGATAGGGGCAATGATTTCTGGCATATCCTTTATAAAACGACTATAAAAATTTACCCTGCCTATCAAACTTTTCACCATTTTTTTGTTTCTAGGTGGTTCCAAATTATTTATACATTTTATATTATCTGGGTCTAGCCTAATTTGATCTTTACTAATCACATGACCTGAAAACTTCACATTTTTTTCATTAACTTACATTTGTTGGCTTTGATAGTGATCCCATTTTCATAAATGGTGTCAAATAATCTTTTAAGACACACAAGATGTTCCTCCACTGTACTACTTGCTACCAAAATGTCATCTTGAAATACTATATTGTCACCTATAATGTCAGCCAGAATCTCTTCCATAAATTTCTGAAAACATAAACCGCTATTAGTGGCCCCCATGGGTAGCCTTCTAAATTCAAACTTCCCCCAAGGGGTCCTAAATCCAAAAAGTGGGCATGTCTTTTTGTCAAATACCACCTGTGGTATCCACTTTCCATATCAATTGTTGAAAAGATAGTATTACCCCCCATCTACTCAATATTGTCCTGATATTTAAAGGGTAGTCCATATGTTTGGTTCTTTCGTTAACACTTTTAGCATCCAATACTAGGCGTATTGTTCTGTCTTTCTTATTTCACACAACCAATGGACTATTCCAACCCCTTCACCTGGCTTTATGATACCTGCTTCTAGATACTGATCTAATTTCACAGTCAACACCCCACATTGAGACCAAGGAATAGGGTATTGTTTGTTTAACACTGGAGTATAATCAGTCAATTCCACCTTGTGCAATTAACCTTTAATACACCCAAAGTCTAATGCATCTATTGCTATAATTGACCTATATATCTCTAGATATTCTTTTGCAGTAATCTTAAATTTTTCTTCTACTTCAATGTAGCTATTGCTTCTTCACACCTCAGGGCTTTTTCCCTGTCACTTAAATAGGTCAACCCAGCCCTAATCGCCTCTTTGTGTACTGCAACACATGCTCTATTCCCATCCACCTCAATAGCCTTTGGAGTGCCTGTAGTGGCAACATTACTTTTTCTCTCTACAATGACGGGTGATTGTACAACAGAAATGATCATGGCTGACGTGTTACTAGCATCTACTTCAATTTTGGCTACTATGACCCCTTGTAATGACAATTCCCTTTTATCTATATTAATGATGCACTTGTTATTCAACAATAGGTCATTACCTATAATTAAATTATATCCCTGCATATGTTTTGACTCAACAACACAAAAAGTATGGCAGTATGTATCAGAAGACCTGTCAAACTCAAACCTGACATTTGCATACTTGTGACATATAGACACATCATTTCCTATACCTGCTATTCGAGTAGCAGAATCACTATATGCTAACTTACTCAATTTTAGCCAATCTAGAATCTCACCTGACAATGGATACATCAATCACACACATGATCCTTTTCCCCCTATTCTTACAGCAGCAAATAGTTTGGAACTTTTATTGATGGAATGACTAGATTGCTTTTTCGAAGTATCAAAAACCTTCCCTTTACACTATCCCTACCAGTTTCACTTTTATCAAAACTACTTTTGTTCTTTCCATTTACACCTTTCCCTTTATAAGTATTTATATTCTCACTCTTACTACAAGGTTTCTTTTCCACATTAACTTTGCTGGTAGAATCCCTCCCGTTCGGACTAGTGTATTTATCACAGATAGACATCCTATTCATGTTGATTCCCATATCATCATCATATTTACTTACAGGTTTATGAATTTTACTCCCTAATTCATCTTCTTCAAGAGTATGCTTATTTATAGTTAGTACCGATTTTGTTCCATCCTAAACTGCTTAATCCATCTCTCAACTAGTATGGCTTTCCTCACATAATTCCGAAATTCCATATCATCATCAGCTAATAACCTTTCTTGTAATGTATTAACAATCCTTCTTTAAAAGTTTTGGACAAGGTACTTTCATTAATGTAATTACAGTCTCCTTAATCCCCATCACTGTTTATACATTCTTTTAATGCTTCTATTCTGAACAAGAATTCAGGTACACTTTCATCATCACCCTGTCTACTTTTTAGAAACTCGATAAGTAAATCGGATGGTTCACTCTCATTTGTAAATCTTTATCAATACTTCCTTTATTGTTTTAATGTCATTAACACCTCTTAATTTGACATTACTAGAAAAATCCCAGGCCACTCCCTTCAGCTTAGACTTTATTATATATATTGAAGCCACTTTAGACCATCCTGCTTCTTTGGCTATTTCATTGAAGCTGCAGAAAAACTCATTAATGGTAACACCATTTTTCCCACCATTAAACTCTGCAATGAACTCACTGTAATTAACTAACCCAGCAAAACCAACATTACGATTGCCAGGAACATTAAAGCTTAAATCCCCAATATCACCCTTCCATACTATTAGGAGTATACATATTGGACAACAATCAATTTTCAAATAACGAGATATTTGTGCACAGTACATACCTGTACTGATCACTAAACACAGGGCAACTAACCAATAATTGTTAAATTATATCCTGGCAAGGTCACCAGATATGTGTACTAAATTGCTTAGTAGTATTTTCATTCGATGTTTCAAATGATTAAAAAAAATATGGTTACCAAACTGCTTTAGAACCCCCAAATAGATAAAAAGGTATAACCTTGAAATTTAAAAACTATTCAAGATAGCCTTGCTTTGTCTGCTTTAGCCTTGTAAGCACAATTAGATTCGGGCAGCCGCGGACTGCTTATGAGTAGTGATGCACTGTATACACCTATAAAATATTGTTACCCAGGTTTAAATATTGACTCTAACTAAACGAGTCATGATCATTAAAGTCACTCAACTGTGTAAGCATTATAGTGATGATAATACAAAACTTAATTTCCCACTAGTCCACTATTTATTTTCTTAATACTCTGTAATCAATATATGTATGGTATATCATATTTACATGAAATATTGCTTAGTAGAGAGATATATGCAGTATTGGTGCTCGGTATATACATAGGCTACATATGAAAATACTACAAATAACAAAAAAAAAACATTTAATCAAATAAGAAAAAAATCTATTTTTTTTCACTTCGGAATATTTGTTTTGATTTAAACTTTTTAAATCAAAACAAATATTCAACAACCTGAACTCCAATCAGATTTTGTGCAGATATAGAGTTTAAACTATTTTAACAAAATTATGGCCGATTGATAGGCTATANATGGCTGCAAATAACTAAGATAAATTACAGAAAAGGTAGTTATGTCTAACAGAGAAAAAACTCCAATCAAAAAATAAAAAGTTCTATATAACTTATTAATTCAGTGCATCTACACTTTTACTAGATATAACTTATCAAAAGCTAGGGGAAACGGGAATCCAATTAGATTAGACCACCATTCATATTTTTTTCTTAGGATTTGGAGCTCATCTATTAAAGAAAAGCCTGGATTCATAAGCCTGCCTGTGAACGTGTCAAATCTAAACTTTCCCTCAATCACACTGCATTTATAATGAAACCCCTAATAAATTCTAACCACAGGCACGTCCATGCTTTTTTTAAACATTTTAAGCTCATCTCAAACAAATAAGAAATATTTGTATTTGTTTTATAAACAATAAAGAAATAAATGTGTAAAATAGTTGGAAACTAATATATAAAAATCTGGAAGTAAAAATCTGGTACTGGTAAACTTTCTCTTTGTCTCCGGAATGTAGAATGGAAATCATAAAATAAAGAACAATAGGTAATTCAAAGTGAAGTCTAATTTAATGTTTATTAGATAACGTAAATAAAATAAATAAAAACAGCAACATAAAAGCCCCTCGACTGACAAATGACTGTAGAACACAGTACAGGGCAGAACTTTCTCGTTGGATAGCACTTACCTATCCAGCTACAGAATGATGGAACAAAATGCCAAAATACTGCTTTCTGGATAGGCACATGCCTATTCCAATAAAGAAAGACAAGCAGCATACTCACATTCCTTATATTGCAAAGAATGCACCAGTATGTCAATTAGCAGAATTTAACATACATGAATAAAATTAGCATTAAATCACACATGCTTAGTTTTATGCAATGTTTACGATCTTTATAATTGATCAAATTGAATAAGTGTTGTATTTCCTATTGAAAATAGCAAAACCTTGCTCCTTGTAAGCCAGTGTTTCTTAACCTATGGGTCGCGACCCAAAATTGGGTCGCTTGGCATATTTCGAGGGTCGCAAGATATTTAAAAAAAAAGGAAAAAAAAAATATATATATATTTTTGAGATAGCATACGATATGTTACATTTTATTTATTTATTTATAAATAAATAAATAAAAAGTAACGCATCGTATGATATTATCTCAAAAGTGTTACAAATACAGAAATAATTTTAAAAATCTTTAGTCACTGCCGTTAAATGCTATCTTTAAAAAAAAAACACTATTGTGACAACTGACAACTCTACACAAATTTTATTTGTCAATCACTATCTGGCAACACTGTTAGATAGCGCTTCTCTATTTGTTAAAAAAAAAAAAATTTCAGATAGTAACAGACTATGTGTTACTTTTTTTTAATTTATAATAAAAATACCGAGAGTTTAAGTGCATTCTGGTTAAAATTAAAAAACTAAAAGCCAACACTAGTAAAGGAAGCACTGAGTATGTGCAAGTCAGGCTTTTCTACCTTAACGATGACAAAAACAAAACTGTGAAGCAGACTACATCCTGAACTTCTGAAGAAGGCTTAAGGTGTAGCTTGTCAAATAAAATACCGAGATTTGAAGAGCTTTCCAAAGGTATCCGTTATACTGTTATCTGGGGACTTCCGGTAATTCTTCAGATCTAATTCAAACAAACTTTGATCAAACCAACTCTACTATTCACTCTATATACTGTTCTGCTATTACCTCCAAAATTCATGATAGAAAATGAAGTGTGAAGTAAGTATTTTGGAGAATTAACTCCAGTATAACACATTTTAAACCTTATTCACCTTCCATCATGGCTCCTCATTCCTACACCTGCTTCCTCTCCTTTTTTTAGACACATGACCGTCCTCCCAAAAAAGTCCATATGATGGCGCCCTCTAGAGTTTTTTTCAATGTAATTATTGATAGTCCAGCCCATATAGAAACTAAATGTAAACACAATCAATCAAGTTATTATTTTTACACAGCTTGAACATTATTTAAATTAATATGAGACACACCATCAAACAAAATTCATACAAACATCATTAATATGATCTGATGACAAGAATCACAAATGACAAGCTTAAACATTTTTTTTTACTATTACAGACTATAAGTCTTAGGCTACCTACATCCCACAACTCAAATAATTTAACTCCATTTAAAAGTGTTGACCAAAACTTTTGTAGCTAGTTATAATAACAAACAATTAATAACAAACAATTTCGTAGGCTTACAAAAAAAAAATTAAACTTGTCTATGTTTAATGTGTACAAAATTTTATGTAGTACACTGTGCCGGATTACCCATAAGGCTGAGAAGGCTTGAGCCTATGGGCCCCACAGACTAGGCGCCCCACATCGTTTAATTTTTCTTCGTCCATTAACAACAATATATTTTTTTTAGTGTAGAAATTTTTTTTCATAACTTGCATATATAAAAAATGAAAAGAGATCAACAATAGCGCAAGATTGATTAAATGCGTTCAGTTTAATTTGTATTGAACATGAATTTTCTAAAAACATTGACTTTTCACAATAAATAGATTTGCAGCTGAAAAAGTAAGAAAAGTAAATTTATAGTTTATGTTTATATAATAAGAAAAATAAAAAAATGTACCTATTAAAGTAATATGTAAGTTAATTGTTTTCTAGTATTATTTAAAATGTGGTTTTAAAAGGGCCCCGAAAAATAATTAGCCTACAGGCACCAAAGTGTCTTAATCCGGCACTGGACATAGGATGTAAGATCTATAAATCCTGTTACATAACATTGAAAAATAATAAGTAAACTAAATGAAACATTTTATTAAAAGTTAAACACTATTAATTTTTTTAATTTTAGCATCGTTTACAGGAATTATTTCAATACTAATTCCTAAGTAACACAGACTACAAGTTATAAATTTAAAAAATCGCCACGATAAAACAAATGTGATCTTAACTCACTTGTATTTTAACAAATAAAGTATAGCCTCTATTGCTTTGCTAATGCATAGCTATCAATATTTATGGGTTAATCTTACACATTTAAGTATTTTTAAATGGCAAATTGACAACCATATACACATAATTGATAACCTTTTAATCTCAGGTGTTATTTTATGGAAATTCTCACATAGTTGTCAACTGATGTTATAATTCTCATTTTCTTTTTGATGTTTATTAGTTCTTTTAAAAAAATGCTGTAGTTTATCATTGTCTAAATAAATACAGTAGGCCTAAGTCAAATTGCAAATAATGGAAGAGAGGAGAGTGAGAAAAAGGNGAGGAAAGGATATATATATTTTTTTCTTTTTCTCTTTGTTATTTAGTTCACTATGTAATGTTATTGTATACTTTATATTTTATATTGTACAGAAATGTCTAATTTCTAAATAATAAAGAATTTGAATTTATATTACAAATACAAAACAAACAAAAAATCACAATTATTTTAAATTATAGAATATAATAAGGCTACCATAATTTCAAGAGAGGTAACCTGGACAGATGTAATGGAGGGGAGATCAGGTCTAGCTAGTGGTCCTTCACCCCTCCCTCCACCCTTCCCTAGAATTTAAAAAAAAAAAACTATGTTTAAATATTGTAATTACAGTATAATTTCAACATATTTAAAACAATATATTTTTTCTTTTGATATATTTCTGCTCAATCCATTCTATAGTTTATAAATTCATTTCTCAAAAAAGACAAAAAAATATCAAGTGATCATTTTAAAACATTATAATCCTTGCTTATATGTGTTAAAAATTAAAAAATTGCTGAATAGGCCTACTGAAGACAATGGAATTTGAGACCAAATAAGAACACTACCAAATCATTATTATTTTTAAATCAAAAGTACAATGCACATAAACTAATTGAACATTTATGAGACAGTCAGACAGTTAACTAATGTGTGTTCTTTTTGCTTTTTATTTATTTATTTCTTCATTGTATAAAATTATTAGTGTTTTCATAAGTTCAAATTAAAAATTGATAACTATGTACATGTTTAGATTAAAAAAAAAAACAATGGGACAAAAATCAAAACTTGTACAAATGTTTCATTTGCACAATTGTCTTGGGACACTGGGAAAAATAGTCTGAAACCAGTACTGTTCCAGACAAACCGGAACAAGTGATAGCCTTATCAAAATAATTTATGCACATTGAAATGAATTATATTATAATTTATAAAGCTGTCGGAGCTATTACAGTCCTAAGTTTTAAATAAACTATGAACTTATGTCTGTTACTATCCCATTTTTGGCAGTATCTTTCCGATTTTAAACTTTTTGGCCATTGTCTGGCTTAGCTGCATTATAAAATGCTAGTTTAACATCTTTTAAATTTTTTTTTATTAAAATAAATAATAAATAGTTATAAATTGCTAACAAAGTGTCACTTAACATCTTAAAAAAAAAAACATATTAAAAGAAAATGGCAGCTTATTTTTAAGTCACACTGTTTTTCAGAAAATCCCCTATATCAGTTTCTAAATTTTGAAAGCTGGGAACCCTACAGATTCCTATTTCAAGCCATTATTAAATAATTAATTATTAACATTATATTCTATTTGTTGTTCATGCTAGATCAACAATTCTTAACTCTATCTTATTTAATACTAAATATTTAATTAAATTTAATACAATATTCATTAATTCTTAAAACACTATATTAATAACCTATTGTATTTTATTGAATGTATAATGCTAAATATTTGATTGCTAAATAATGAGAACTTGACTATGAAGTTAAGTACACTTAGTTTTTTAAATTATCATAACTCTACATATTTATTTCAGCTTGCACTCCACCCCCTAGCTATGATGAAAGCTTGAAAGGACCACCACCAAAAAGAGAACAAATTTCCACGTAATAACTTTTTTTTTTTTAAATTTCAGATTAAAATTGTTTCTATTTATTTACAAATAATTTTATTTTATTATTTCTATAAGAAAGTTATCAGTGAAATTTCTAAACTTTGGTTTAATTATTAGCTGACTATTTATAAATTTATAGTAATCTATCCTAAGGGTTAAAATTCAGTTTATGGGATCCTCATATTGAGTTTTGAAATGAACTGAATGAAGTGTTCAGGTCCGAAGTTGTCTAATTATTAGTACTAGTAATCCCGTGTTGGTCGAAATTCGACCAATAAGATAATTTCCTTTGTAAAAAGCCGCCACTCCTTTGTAAAAAGCCACACAACGCTAAACAATGAATGTTTTAATTGTATATATAAATTTTAGCTCATTGCACTCCCTCTCCATATAAACTTTAACTCTGCCAAATGTCACACTACTCCATGGCCCAATATGCTTAAAAATGGATCCAAAGTTTTCTCTTCACGTATTAATATATAGATATTGATACAGCTAATTACAAAGAATATTTTACATTGAAATTTATACATGAAAATAAATTCCAATATAATTTTTACAAATTGATATAATAATAAATTAAATGCCTTTTTGGTAATTGAATGTGTACCTTTGATTATAAATATTTATGAACAATGAGCTGATTCCACTCAGCTAGGCCCACAGGCACAGTTTGTGCTTAATATTAACTTTCTTTTTAAAATTTTTTTACCTGAAGCCAGATCATTTTTAATTAAAAAAAAATATCCTATCAAGATATGTCTCGGAGCAGTTGGGAAGAATGCAGGCAGCCAACGAGGACAACATGGGTTCAAACTCGCTTAGGGCATATATACTCATGTGACGTTCTAAAAAAAAAAGTCATATTTTCTTCAAAAAAAAATAANTAAACAATGAATGTTTTAATTGTATATATAAATTTTAGCTCATTGCACTCCCTCTCCATATAAACTTTAACTCTGCCAAATCTCACACTCCTCCGTGCGCCCAATATGCTTAAAAAGGGATCCAAAGTTTTCCCTTCACGTATTAATATAGGCCTATAGATTATTATTAATTCACAAAACATTTAAAAGTAGTAAAATGTGGAGTTGCTGACAATTTTTCACAGTCAAAGGGTGAGGGTAGGAAGGATATTGCTAACATAATTTATTTTGTGGGGAAAGGTCTTTATTATACTTTTTCTATGTTAGAAGCGGAAAGCACTAACAAAATATTTAGAAATTATACATTTTGTCAATGTGGGCCTTATTTACAAAGCATTTCAGTCGAGCATGCTAGGCTCTAAAGTATAAAATGGAGTTAGTTTTTTATTGAAATAAAAATATATTTGATTTATTTTTAAATAGCAACATGTATTATAGCTGCTAAGATTTAAAATTTTAGTTCAATTAGTTAACTTTTGTAGCTGGACCACTTCCAAACAATTTTTAATGGTCCTTAGACATTTTTAGTGGTCTCGGAACACAGAACCACCACAAAATTATTGCACAGTAAGTGGACTATATGGAAGACATTTTATAACTAGGATGTGCATCAAATAAGCAATTTGCAGTTGCCATTGTCTGAGAATCCAACCAGTTGATATAAAAGCTAGGAGAATCAGTTGACCAACACTGTCACCCCAGAGATTCACATACTCATACTCTCTGGCTTGACCTGCTAACCTGGTCAAATAGTCTAGCCATTCAATAGCTAGACAAATGCTGTAATGGCTGTCCATGATAAAGACAGTGGCTGTTCCTGATATTTAACTGCCAAATATTATCTTAAGTATAGCCTAATCATTCCCTGAGGTAGACAAGACTAAAGATAAAACCTTGAGTTGCAAGTGCTAAATTACAATTAGCTGAACCCATCATATCTACAAACTTTGGTAAGCACAAATTTGAACATTATTCTCTGTAATTATCTTGCCATCTAAAATACAATAATCGTATGATCTCTTGTGTCAATCATTCAATCCATGCATAATAATTATTGTTATATACAGTATATGTTTTGCAAATGATATTATGTTATAATAAATCATATTGAATTTAAATTACTATTTCCAAGTAGAATTAGAATTAGAATTAAAGGATAAAGGTAAATATAAGTCAAAGACTTTTATACCTAAACAAGACATTGAAAACAATGATAGATAGAAATCTGTCTAGAGCCTTTTTAAAACTAGGGAGATTTCCCTGA
>PXIH01S0028007.1:5012-20761 GCA_003024985.2 Euperipatoides rowelli
TTTAGGATCTCATGCTAATCTAATGGCATTGGCCTAACTTTGTAAGACCACTGTGTATTTTTAGGCCTTACTCTATCTCAAGCTAGCCTACTAATTACTAAATGAAGCTCTTTTATAATCTATCCTTACTATCTACAGGTGAGAACAGATTCCCAACATAAAGTACTGTCATGAACAAAGTTAACAGTGCTATGTTATTGAACAGTAACCAAACTCACAGATCCAAAGAAAGGATTAACTAACCCCTCTTACTACCTTCAGACAAAAACTGAACTATAACACATCATTAATCTCGACAAATACCGAAATATGCTACTGCATCATATCCACAGGTCAAAAGAGCAGTCCTATTCTAAATTTCTATTGACAACATTCAAGAACTGAACATAAAATAGAACCGTCACTCACTAGGTCAACATAAGCCTATCATGAACAGTAAACAAGCCAATGGCTAGAGAAAATAGATCGGGCAATTACCATCTCATTTAATGCACATTTCTTACTATCCACATCTCTGAACATAATATGATATTGCACTGTCACGTACAAAGTCAACAGCATTATATCATTAACTGTTAACAGACTCGCTGATCAAAAGAAATGGATGAAATTGTGAATATTAAAAACTCTTACTGTAGGGAACCTAAAATTATCCACAATGTCCAAAAATTGAATAAATTAGGAATACTGTACCCTATCTGACTAACATACCTAACACTATTCATTCTATTAGCAAAGACATAAATTAAGGATGGTCAGATATCAAAATATCTACTAATTCCCTACCCAGATAGAGCAAGTGGGTACACCACCCGTCCCAACGTACCTGGAAAAGACAATCTGACGTGAAATAAAAAACTATCATTAATAACTCATGAACGAATAAAAATACATTTTTATCAGCTATTCCTACTTGTAAAAGAAATTGCTCCAACTCTGAATTTAATAAAAATAAAAATTGTACAAATAACTAATCCCAAGCGTTAAAAAAAAATTCTTACGGTAATTAAAAAAATTACAACCAGAACAAATCATTATGAATTATTTTTCCAATAAAAAAAATTAAAATAAAAAAATATTATTTCATATTATCAACACTATAACTATCCTAAACTCTATTTTGCCAACTTAGATTTTAAATTTAACTTTCACCTTTCCCTAATTTAGTAGGAGCCATAATTATATAAATAATTAATTTTGATTTACAATAAACAATCTCTCATTTCAGTGTCGATTTAAAGAAATTGCATAACAACCGGATTCTTATTAGAGTTCTTTAAAAGTTCGTAAAAATTATTTCTCTGATGTTGACTAAACTTTGCTAAACGGTGTCTGGAATGAGAGCCAATGCTCTAGGTAGATTTGCCATTTCCGGCGAAGTGCTAGTATTGGTGATTATTAAGGGTTAGACATAGCTTGTGTATTGCTTATTGTGAGGGGAAGTAGATAACAGTTTTAAAGGCAGAATTCTTAAAAGCAGAATTTTATCAGGCAGAACAAAATTTACATTAATTTTACACCTCCTTATATACTAACTTTTGAACTTCACGGTTTAACAAATTGATTAAATTGTCCAATATTATTATATGCAGACTTTTGGGATTTTGATTGGTTAACCAATTGCCAGGTCATCCAGAATGACTTGATTAACTCCATGGGATATTGCATTGATTGGTGAAACATAAAGAATACAATATTTTAACTTTAATATTGCAAACCAACAAATCGCTGAAGTTGTCAGACCATGGAGTATGAAAATACTTTTGTAAAATGTAAGAAAATTCAGGCAATCAAAACAATAATGTTTATTTATTATGATTTTCCCATCAAACCATAATATGATCTATACAAAATGGCGGCAGTTTGTTCTCAATTTTATCATGGGTATTTAGATTTTAATAAATCTTCACTCTTATCACAAAGATATTTTCCACTATTGAATGAACATAACACAGGATTCTTAGGCATCAGACTTGTAAAATATTTAAAATATATTCATAGTTCATATAATATAAACCCTTAGTATTTATATTGTATAGAGCAGAGCTAGGCAACACGGTGCCCACAGACACCGAAGTGCCAGCGAAGCATTTTTAAAGTGCCCACTACTTATTTTGTAAAATAATTTAAAATTTACATAACCTGGTGGTGCTGTCTGATACAATGCCAAATGTCACATGAATGTTTATTTTTTTAAATATGTAGGTTTGTAGGTAGAATTTTGTATTAATAAATTTACTTATAATAAATATGTATTGGATGTACTGTACCTTAAGCTCACAACTCCCCCATCAAACAAAATTAAGGTAAGGTGCCCTTTGTCATAAGCCAGCCATTCAGGGTGCCCTTCTTAGTGAAAAGGTTGCCGACCCCTGGTATAGAGTAAATCAAACAGTAGTCTATTAATTCACAAAGTGTAAACTTGGCTCCTGTAACTATTACTGGGCTACTAAGACTCATAATATCCTTTTAACCCTCTAACAGGGCATCCCGCTCTTTCCACGTGCAGCATTTACCAGCATAATTTTGTGTATCCAGTTAATTCCACGTTTCAATAGCTTTCACTTTACTAAAACGCTATTTCTCTATTATTGCGTATTATTTAATTTATTAGTCATGTAAATTAATGTTTTCTGCACTAGATGGCACATGTATACATAATAATACAGTTTAATTTTATTTAATTTTTTAATAATGAAAATATGATCATCATGAATAGAACACCAGCATCATCTACCAGGTTAAAATCATACTTACTTGCAACATGCACAGTAAAGATTGTTCTATATATCCCAGTAATGTAAATTTATTTGTTTTAAATAATAATAAAAATATTAATCTAAAATCTTATTTTATATATAATGTAAATTTATTTATTTTAAACAATAATAATAATAATTAGATAGGCTATATTTTAGATAAATTCACACAAAAATAAAACTACATAATTATGACCAGATTTTGAACAAAAAAAAATACATGGTCAGAAGGTTAATTATCAAGTTGGCAAATTTCTAAATAAACAGTTGGCAAACACAGTTACTCAAATAGCTTATTTACTTTAACTAACTATATCCTAAGCTAGGGTAAACAAATAACCCTCACCCTTTTCATAATTAATAAACATTATATTTTTTTAAATATCTTAATTACAACATACTAATAGAACTGCAATTATACTAAAGTTATATACATTAACCATTTCCCTATCTATACCCTTTAGTTATTATAAGAGTACAGTGCTTCTTTCAGGCATACCTCTGGGGGGGGGGAGGCTTAGCCGCCTGGAGCAAACCAACCGCCCCCCCCCCCCCATGGAAAATTAGGAAAAAATAAAAATCTTATAAAGTGAAACAGAAAGTCAACAAAACGTGTCAATGGCCACAAAGTCAACATAATGGCCACTCTACTAACCAAAAAAAAAAAAAGGTTATCACATCAGAGAGAAAGGCAACAAAACGTCATCAACAAAAAAAAGCTTAGCAAATCAGACAGAAAGGCAACAAAATGTCCAGTCAAATAAAAAAAAAGTTTATAAAAAAATCTGTAAATACATATTCATTGTTACCCCTTCCCCCGAACTTGTGAAATCCCCCCCCCCCCATGGAGAAAATTGTCTGAAAGAAACACTGTAGATTATGATTACATTCTATCCTTTACCCATAAATTATAGCATCAATTTTTGGTAACAATGTACATGCTAGTAATTGAGTGATATACACCCCTTATCAACAATAATCATAGTAGGTCTAATGATGGTTACACATGTGAATAGAGGGGGTGTATGCAGGGGCTAAACAAATAATGTGATATAGAGATGAAATATATATTTCATCTTTGTAGGAGATTAAGTAATCTACTACATATCTATACATATCTATANTATATATATACACACACACACACACACACATACATACTGTATACAATCTGTGTATTATGATCTAATTTTGTATTGTTTTTGCGACACGGGATCAGGAGGAGCATCGATATTAAGATCTCTCAACTAAATTACAGTTCCTATAATAAGATAGGCACTGTAACTAAACTAAAACTACTAAAAGCAAAAGAAAGGATAAGTTCTTTTTTTTTTCTTTCATTGGTAAATCGTGTGACAAATCAACAAGAGTTTAAAATATATCCATTTTGTTTGACAAAATACCTCATTTGAATCTCGGCTGATTTATTGCAGAGGGAATATTAGATGCTCAAAAATAAATTTTTAATCAATACTCACACTTTCACAACTAATAATACCGTATATTTAAACAAAAATACATCAATAATTGAAATTATAGTGGAGATGTATGCTAAATCATTTTCAAAGCAGGATAATTATAAAAATTAATAAAAGGAAAAGAATAAATGATTTGAAAAAAAAAAGTAAATAGATTAAAGGTTATTATTTAAATATGAATAGAATATTGAAGAGCAAAAAAAAATNATTTTTTAAAAGTCTCCTTTTTTATATAGTTAAATATGTCTTTAATAAATCCCTGTAGTTTTTTTCCCATTTAAAATCGTTTAATATTAAGAATTTTCAATAATCCCAGAGAGGGTAAAATTACCTAAACAGTCAATAGCATTTTCTATGTTAATTATTTGAGGGGGGTCGATAGGGGTGCTAAATACAAGTGTATGTAAAAAGTAGGGCCTATAGATCGGCGGTTTTAAAAAATCTCCTGATTAATATAATTAAAACCACTTATTTCGCTTTATAGAGAAAGGATGTGAGCTTTCAACAAAAAAAAAATCAAGTTTCTAACTCAAGTAGAAGAAGTTCTATGAGCGATTTTCTATTTACGTTCATACAGGGATTGTAATCTCTGAAGTGCGGCCAGAGAGGTAGCTAATGGCAAGCTTGTTTACCAATCAATCTCGATTGACCTATGTCTATAGTAATCCAAAGCTGATTGGGTGTCTAATAATTATTTTAATATGTTATACGACCTTTGAACTGTCGATTTACTATAGTAACAAGGAGATATCAGTCAAAGGTTGACCCNNNNTTTNNNCCCTGCAAAACCATCATACTAACTTGGCCTATTAAATATACGATTACAAAAAATATACTAATATTTTTAACAATTTAAATGCATGGAAATGTTCATTAAGAGGTATATTTTTGACTGATAAAAATCATTACACCTAGGTAAGTGTAAAAATATGACTTATTTGGTGTATAGAATGGAATTTGAAAGGTTCATTTTTATGCCCTTGGGCGAGTAAGTGACAAAGTGTACATTTCTTCTCAACAGTTTACGTAAATCAACAGATAAAAGTTCATACGACATATGAAAATAATCCTTAGACAACCAATCAGCTGTGGATTACTATAGACATAGGTCGATCGAGACAGATTGGCAAGCAAGCTTGCCATTAGCTACCTCTCTGGCCACATTTCAGAGACTATAATCCCGGTAAGAACGTAAATAGAAAATCCCTCATATAATTTCTTTTAGTTAAGTTAGAAACTTGATTTTTTTGTTCAAATCTCACATCCTTTCTATATAAAGCCAAATAAGTGGTTTTAATTATATTAATCAGGAGATTTTTAAAACCACCGATCTTTAGTTCCTACTTTTTACATACACTTGTGTTCAGTGCCCCTATCGACCCCCTTGAAATAATTAACATAGAAAATGCTATTGACAGTTTAGGTAATTTTACCCTCTCTTGGATTTTTTAAAATTCTTAATATTAACGATTTCAAATGGGAAAAATACTACAGGGATTTATTAAAGACATATTAAACTATAAAAAAAAGGAGACTGACTTTAAAAAAAAATTATATTTAGTGATATGATGAGAGAAAAAAATATATACAATCGCAAGTTAGCGTGGAAGTTAGTGTATGTCATCCTACCGGTGGCTGTCTGTCCCTTAGAGATTCCTGAACCGTTTGAATCTCCATTCTACCAAGAACAAACACCAAATTTAGATTAACCTTTTAGACCCTATATAATACTATCTCTATCATTATCTATACCCGTGAACATTCTCTGGATGGGTTAGCACCCAGTAGTGCCCTTTAGTGGAAACCAACTACAGATTGAGACAGCATCCTAACTAAATTCATATCTCATCGCCCAAAGTTGTGTTTGCGAGTGGTTAGTACCGGATGGTTTAGCACCCATGCAGTAGCCTCTGCTTATTTGTACAGCATGGCAACACAGATATGAATTAAAAATGACCTTTCATATAATACAGCCCTATTATCTTTACCTAAACCCGAGATGTATAAGCATGGACGTTATTAGCACCCACTGCATATATATCTGGATACTGACCAGGGATCAGAGAATTAATATTATATAAAGACAGGGAATGCATTATGAATATAATAAAATCTCTTATAAAATTGGCTAAGATATCCATAATGTATGGAATATTTAAACTAAAATCTAACAAGCTACCCTAGCATTAAAACTCCAGCAAGGATGATTGACAGGCGGGTAAGGACAGTAAAAATAATATTTATTTTTAATTTCCCTGCCCTGATAGACAAGGACAGGTATGCCAACCAACACACTTACATGGATAAGACTATCTGACTAAAGCGAAAAGTGAAGAAAAACTATGCTAAACAAAGCATTATTAAAAATAGCCAAAATAATATTGAAATATAGTTGTTTTATTCATATTACTATGGATCATTTAATTATATCCAACTATTGAGGTGAATCGCTAAAACAGTAGTGTAGTTTAGCAAGGCATTTCGGAATGTAAAATACACTTACAAAATAATAATATTTCTTTAGAAATTTGAATAAACCCTACCTAAAAATAAATATTGCCCTAACTTAGAAGAAGCAAGAAAACCCTGTAAAAACCTTATTTCACGCGCACACTAAACTGACTATTTCGCTAAAAATTACTTTTGCCAAACCCGGAAGCTAGCTTTAGTTGCTATGGTAACACTAGTGAGAGCTCTATAACAAATATCTATGTCTTCAGCTACCTATCGGTGACTGACTGGAACAAGAGAAGTACGGCTAACAAACAGCTGAGTTTATCAGACTTTTAGTCGGTGATTTAAGCTTGCATAATGAACAAACTATCTTTGTAGAGAATTATTTGACTACCGGTAATTAGAAAAAGTAGAATATGGCTAACAGGTTTTATTTTCAGTGAGAAACTTCTGCTAAGATCAGCGATAAAAATACGGGGATGATTTCTATTTATCGGCAAGGTTTTCGAAGCTAGATGGAATAATTCCCAAGTTGGGGTTATGGTTCCCAACTGGGCAGCTTCTCACAAGAGAGGAATAGAGTTGCTGTTCCGATTGCTGGATAGCATCGCAAAGTTGGCCTATAGGATAGTCTATTTATAGCTTTCTTACGAGTTGCGTTCCCGACTTCATATGCTCTTTATATGTTTGTACAGATTGGCTGAAGTTTATGTAAATATTGACTTAGCGTTCGTTTCATAATATATTTTATTGGTTTATTAAATATGACATAATATCGTATGAAGATGACGACTCTTGGATAGTTTATTCATGAAATAATTCATGAGTGAATCATTAACTTCCGATAACGTTGGTAGACAAAGACTGTTTCTTGGATGCAAAAATGCGTAGATGTAGGCTGCCAGGCTACACTTTAAAAATAAAATTATTTATAATTAGCAACTACATTATTTAATAAAGGGTTGGAAATTTAAATTATATTCTTTGGCAAAAGTCTGACCATTCCCAAATTAACCCTATTCTAACTAAAGCCCAGTCACACTTTCCATTTTTACAATCTCTTAAATATAAAATTGAAAAAAAAAAATAGTTTGAGGTGATCCAAAAGCAAATTCTAAAAATGAATAATTAACTATACATTAGAAACGAAGTCTGCTATACATTAGAAATAAACCATGTGTATTATTAATTACTACACAGTATATTATAAAATGATTATTTGTTCAATTCTCCTTTTAAACTCCTATTCTTTGCTATGATAATATTTATTATTGAATTACCATTATTTACTGTATATATAAAACAATATTATTATTTACATAATGATTTAGATTTCTTCTTTTCTACTCGAATAGGTAAAGGATGTTTTATACTGGTAGAGTGGACAGGGGAAGGTGGCTATGTAAAAAAATAGGTAAGATCAGAGGTCGCGCTATAATTTTTTAAGGGGGTTTAAAAAACCCCTAGCCTAAAATCATAGGTTTTTTTTTTGAAGTTAAGTAGCATCATTTTTGATCAGCTTTTTTTTTTTGGCTGTCAAGTTTGTCATAACTATGCAGTATATCTTATGTAGTTTGGTCATCCAAGGCCTCCGCCCCCCCCCCCCAACCTGCACCTTTATGTATTAAAACAACACATGACAGATGGGTCGTGTGTTGTGGACCTCATAATCGGAAAATTGCCTTTAAACAGAAAATAATGAGGGAATTTAACTAAACACCATTTTGCTAAATTAATTAATTTATTTTTATTTAACAAAACAACTACCTACAGTTTTCATTATAAAACAAACATTAGGTGAAATTACAACACGGTATCATAGGCTATTATTATTATGAACAATTTCAAAATCCATTATTAACAAACACAGCTGAACAATCAACATAATATACTCTTCATAACAGAAGGAAGATATTGCATGGTAGTTCCATAATATCATACCCCCTCTTGAACACACATTTCCTAAACAATTATTATTAAAGTGAGGTAGTTAAACAAGAAGAAGTTCCTGTTAATCCTAGCTGGGGCATTAATATGATTGCTATTCAGTAAGAATGGGCACAAAATGTTATTATTTAGTATATTGCAGTAAATAAAAAAAAATATGTCAGAATAGATTTGCCTTACACTTAGAAGCTGGAATACAAAAAGTGTTCCCTAACTTCACGATGAAACAATTCCATAATGTTCAATCTCAATTCATGCTTCAAAGAAACTGTGATTAACCACTCTATCAGATTCAGTCATAAATGAGCCTACCCAACCACAGAAGAATATTCAAGTTTGTGCCTCATGAAAGCAAGATATAACATCTTTATAGCCCTAAGATCCGTCAAGCAATCTTTTCAGCATGACTTACAAAAAGAAAAAGGGCTAGTAACTCTAGGTCTCTAATTTTATTAACTCTATGGAGCTGTTCCACTTATAGTTTACACAAATTGATTCTTAACTTTGGAGAAGGCGATTAATTGATATTTACACACATTGAGACCAAGGCCCCAATCAATACTTCACTGGGCCAAAATATCAATGTTACTATGAAGTGCACATTGGTCACAACAACTGGAAATAGTTAAAAAAATCTTAAAATCATCTGCACACATCAACATTGGAACTCCAGAATATCTGGAGATAATTAGCAAATAACAAAAAAACAACAAACTCCAAAACTGAATCCCTAAATAACTCCAGAGACAATCATAGCTGTTCCAAGAGATAGATCTACCAATTCTAATATTTTGTGTGTGCTTTGTCAGGTAGGACTGAATTATTAAAAGCAGATTTGGATGAAAGCCATGTCAGACAATGGATACACTAAGAGTTGATGATATATTGAGTCAAAAGCCTTGGATTAGTCTCCATAAACCCAATCTAAACCCCTATGCAACGAATTAGCAATGAATTCTTTATTATGTTGTCAAATTAGTAATCACAGATGTCCCACTCACAAAACTGTGTTGGGAACAAGAAATAAATGGTTTCAAGTGAAAGTTTAAATAGTTAACCAATAAGTATTCAAATAATCCAATGGAAAAACCCAACAATACTGAAATTGTCTATAATTTTTGAAAACCTGATAGGAAATAATAATTTTTTTTTAAACCACTGGGGAATATTCCTCCAGCTAATGAGTCCAGTAAGATGTTGGATATTAACTTTTAATTACTGACAATGGGATACCATCTGGAAATGAAGTATAATTAGTTTTTAGGCGTGATATAGCGGCCAAAACTTCATCCTCAGAGAAACTAGGCAATGGAATTACTAGCGTTAATATTCTTGATAGGTGGAAATACAACCACCAAACCCATTCTAATTCTGGAAACACTACGAGAATAACCTACATTTTGTCTGTCATTATACCCCAGTTCATCTCCTCAGTATAAGGAAGATGATAATGTTCTGAAACCTGGTAGAAACTTGATATTCTTCCAAAAAAATTTCAGATTACCCCTGACCCAATTGTGACTGTAATTCGTCAAGATATTTTCTTCTTTGATTAAATATTTTTTACAGTGTGACCTTATACTTCCAAAGAGGGACAATTGATAAGGGATTCAAACTGCTTATAAATGACAACATCAATGTTTATTAGCCGTGACCATGGAATTATGTGTAGATTCAAGATAATCCATGGCTATAAATCAGATAATCACTTTATGTTACACACATTTCAATTCACTGCCACACGTTGTATAAATACAGCAAGAGCTGGTGGCAAAAGAATTCAAACTGACAAGCTTAGTCCTAATACCTATTTATGATCGTACTTGGAACTCGCATCAATGATTCACTACTGACTAGTCACCATTTTGTTCCTCTTAGCCTAATTTAAAAAAATAACCAAGAACAAAATAATATTCTGAAGATGAGAAAGAAGAATGACTTTGCGCAGTCCGTTTCATGCCAAATTAAGAATGACAAAGGTCAGCCCATTATTGTATCAAGTCAAGTGCATTCAAAACTCTTATTGAATTTCAATACCATTAACTCCTAATTATCTGAGGCTTTAGAATCACTCAATAGATACTGTATCTATTAATTACTATACATGATCATTTAGCTCCATAATATTCTTCTTTTTCTTAGATTGCATAATTAAAAAGTGCATAATTGAAAATGTATTTTAAGTTATGAGTCTCCATATGGTATCGACTTATTTCTTTCATAGTTCAAAATGATATACAAACATATTGTAGCAAGTAAAAACTGAAAAAAAAAATCAATTTTAGAAATTTATTTTTGAATAGACTGACGTGTATAAATTTGAATTACTTTTATTGATTCATTAAAAAAAAAAAAATCATGTCATGTTTGAATGTGACCTCATTTAAACATTCTGCAGGAAACAAACATTGTTTATAAAAGAAAAACCAAAGTCAAAAAAATACCAAAAAAAATGACTGGATAAACTCAAATGCTNTTTTTTTAATGGATCCATCATTTTTGTAAATAAAATGATTAAAAACGTTTTAATTAAAATACTTAATTAAAAAAAAAGCTTACTGTAGTTAGAATTATTTTTATTCTAAATTTATTAAAAATAAATAAAAAATGAAAACGTTTTATTAGAATTTTTCAGACAATAGTATAAGGGTAAAATAAAATTGCTCATCTCTTGTCTACAATTTAATTATTTGTTAAAGGTGTTATTAAATGTATTGCATGAATTAGGATTACCTGTATTATATTTGTTTTTTGTTTTTTTTTCTTCTTCAGACAAATAAACATTTCTGTTGTTATAAAACTTTCAAACTAATTTTGGCACTTTCTTAATCTGGATCAAACAATAAATAGGTGAACTATTGTAAAATCTCATTTTATTGAGGAAAACCCAAATTGGGATGAAATAAAATGGAGGTTTACATTTTTTTTTTAAAAAAAGTAATCTAAAACAATTTTTGAAAAAAAAAAATAATCAAAATAAATATTTTATAGGATTTAGATGGAGCAGTATTTTGAGAAATTTAGTTTCTCTTTGAGAAAATATCAACATTATATATATATTTTTTTAATGATATTTAGTGTTTCTTTTTATTGTCAGCAGTAGGCAATGATTTAAAAATTGTAAAATGACAAACAAAAAAGATTTTAAAATTATTTTTCTCAAAAAAAAAAATCACTGAAAAATAACTCTACTTAGTTAAAAAAAAAACTAAAATTAATAAGTTAATCGTTTAACTCCCCTTCCTGAAAATATAATTTTTCTAGAATCCATGTGATGGAGACAGTTTTAAGAAACTAGTGTTGTCATAATAGGTTAAATACACAAATGTACGTAACATCCAGGGGTGGATCAAAAAAAAAAATGACAGAAGATGCCCAGGGACGGCTTGAGGTCCCGGCTAACAGGGTGATCGCCTCAGCGCGATACACCACAAATGACCATTATTACAAAAATTAAAATATGGCTCATAATTTATATTGTGAATCATGTTTTCATTTAAAAATTTTATTTAAAAGATTTCAGCCGATTTAGTACCTACACAAATATTTCATGATACTGATGCTTGATTCTACACTTTTAATGAATGTGTTATTATTAATGTTTTAAAAAATATACAAATAATTATGTTGTTATCTTACATCCTTCTAAAAATTTTCATATCTCTATCTGGACCAATAATTACCAATTTTTTAAAAAAAACTAATTTAAAAAAAGAAAAATATGTATAAAGTTAGGCCGGTGCTACACAGAGTGTCATGATGAATAGCGTTGCCTTCAGTCAAATTCGGTGAAAATAAAATAGGTGCCACACAACAAGGGTTACCTCGTGGTATTTTTTAAATTTGGGGGCAGCACCTGCTTTTTGGATGCGTAACTGCAGGGATCGAAATTATAAATTTTATACTAGGTGCAAATATTTGCTCCCATTCACAAGTGACTGGGAGCAAGTTGTGTCTTATTGGGAGCAAACTTTTTTTTTTTTTAAATCGCCAGTAGGCCTATAGTAGTTATGTATTTTTAATTAAGATTTATTAAAATCAAAATATTGAAAATCAAATTTGTTACAAATGCCTTTTTACGTTATATTTTTTTTTTGCCAATATTATTAAACACAATGAGGTAAAATTGCTCCATTAAACATCCATAAATGATAAAAATTTGGATCAAATTTATAGTGGAGGAATTCAGATCCCTTTGCTAAATGTGATGGCATGAGGGGATGATGAATATTTCCCTACTACACCCCCCCCCCCCCCATCCTTTAGCTTGAATATTTACATAGGCCTTATCCCCATTCTCCCAAATTAATTTTTTTCCTACTTATTATTTTGTTTTATTATTTTTGTTCTTGCAATAAAGTGTTTTTGACCAGTATTTTGTTCATGGCAGTCTTTCGAGATCATCACATTACAGTATAGCGAGTTGGGTAAAACTAATTCATTCTAATATATATAAATTGTTTAAATATTAATATCTATTACATTAGATAAAACATAAAACTGTCAGATGTATTTAACAAAACTGCTATTGATGTTTGTGTGACTGACCATATTATGTGTAGGCTATATTCATTACAATTTGCAATTTACATCCTGCATGAGTCTTTGGCTTGATATTCATTATCTGCAGTTCGTCAATGCAAACATTTGGAAATAGATATGGTAGACTAGAAAATAATTTTGATGTTGTATCTTCCTATTGCAAAAATTAAAAGAAAGTGTAGATACAAAATAAAGAATTTGATAAAATCTAAGTGTATTTGTCTCCGATCTGCAATTATTTCAATAATATAACTTTAAAAAAAACTACAGCGGACAGGATTTTCTTTGGTGATAAGAAACTGTGAATTATATATAGGATGAAATAAAAAACTAACTAAAAATTGAAAAGGAAAAAAAAATCAAGTAATTGCTTTAGTAAAATGATCTCTACTTTTAGTAGCAAAATCAATATCAAAGATTTTTTTTTAATCAGATAGTATTATTTTTAGAATAAATAAATGGATTATTATGTAATACTCATTCAGGATAAAAATAAATTCTAAATAAAATTCAATAAACCAAATAGATTGATTAATATAATTAATAAAACCCAATGTTGTTTTTTTTCTTTTAAAGTGTTTTTTTTTTTTTTTACTCTCTGAAAAGTTATCCAATATATCTCAAAGCAGGTGTCAAAAACTAACTAGAGGGAAAAAAAATCAATTGGCCCATGAAATTTTTTCTAAAATAGCTATTTTTTTTTTTTTACCCAAAAGCCAACAATTTTTTTTCATCAGGTTGGCTACTAAAATGAAGCATTTTACCCTCTATTGCACAAATTAATTTCTAAATTAAAAAATAAAAATTGTAACACTAAAAACTGGTGTTTTAATCTTATATTTATTATCTTTTAATAAGAATTTTTTATTTTTAATATTTATGATTTTCTGGATAATTATGTGCCCAAATGGGAACAGCATGTGATAGATATTTTTTATTATTATCAGAATGAGAACGTTCACTCAATGTGTTCCGCTATTTTTTATTTTTTTTAAAAAAAACAACCAATATTTCAGTGAAGAGAACATCTCAAATTATCCAATCACCTGTCTTAAGGTGTCTTTATTCATAGAGGAGATGAAGCATTCTTCCAATCTTTAAAACATGAATAAAAATCTATTGATAGTAAACAATTATTCTTCCGTTTATAGTTTGATTAAATTGGCCAACATACTATACGTATTAAATTATATAATAACCTTGTATTTATACCTTTATTAGCTTATTTTTTTTTTAATTTTGAAGTTAGTTTAAAGAGAATGAGTGGTCCTAGATACATTTCTGTCTAAAAGACAGAGTTTCACGTATGGTACTGTATATTTGATTGCAATTTGCAATGACAGAGAAATAAAATAATGACTTTTTTTTTTTTTTAAAGACATCAATCAGTGAATGCTTATCAATAATGCCTTCGAGTTCAACATCTCCTGTAAAGAAAACTATAAACAGATCCTGAAAATTGAGGAATCATTGACAAAATATTCTAGCTATGAAAGGATTATGCAGATAGGACTATTTTGATTTGTTTATTGTGTAGACCAGCGTAAACTTCCCAATTGGTGTTCCCTGGAACCCTGGAGTTCCAGAGACAAAATCAAGGGTTCCGTGAAAAAATGAGAAAATTTAAAAAATTTAATACATTAAAAGTTAAAAATATTGTAGCACAATAAAGCTAAATAATTACATTTTCTTTTCTAGAATAAATGTCTAAATTATCAAAATTCCATAAATACTACTATTATTGTTTAAAATTTGTTTTAAAAATATTGTAGTTTCGTCACAGAGTAGAAACATACTGCGGAAGAGACACTATTTGGGTCCGAACATTTTTACTGCACAGCTTTGTATTAAACAAGCTGCGCTAAGATCTTTATATTCACATCGTATTTTATACTATGTAATTTAAATTGTTTTATTAGCTTAATTTTTTTTTAATAAACTGCCTTTGTATGTAATCCAGAACCTGCTAATTACAACGGCTGTATACAACTACTGTACCTACCTACCTATGGTAAATAATAGGAAACGATGTGCAAACCACTGACTTAAAAATATAATGCAAACAGCTGTGAGTGATTATGCTCTGTGATTGGTTAAGCTGTGTTTATAATTTGTATAACAAACTTTCATATTTTTTAAACTTTCAATTTTAATTTTATTTTTGTATTTTTTTANACTAATAATATTAAACAAAGAGTCTGATATAATTAAGAATAAAACCTTATTATTTTTCCCATTACAGGCACATATACAAAGCAAAGACATTATTAAAAAAACAGGGTGGCTGCCTTTATTTATGGGACATGAAAGAGGACAAATTTAAAGGTATTTGACTTTGAACAAATTATTATTTTTTATTTGCAAGCTACACTAAAATATATAGGGGTTCCGTTATATTTTATTAAATATAAAAGGGTTCCGTGGCTAAATTTAATTGGGAAACGCTGGTGTAGACAATTAGGCTAATATTCAATAAACAGAGAAAGGTTATGTTTATTTAATTTAAGCTAAAGAATGTACTATCTTCATAAGGTGAATGTAACGTAACTTAAAGATAGCATAAAATGTA
>PXIH01S0028015.1:2752-16080 GCA_003024985.2 Euperipatoides rowelli
TAAAGACTAGAAAACTTTTGCTTATTAAATAAATTTATATACCTTCTATATTCAGGGCTGGATTAAGCCTCTGTAGGGCCCTAGGAAAAACATAAGATTTGGGCACTCTTCCCAAAATAGGAATAAAAAATGATATGAAAACATTTTAAGTTGATGGCACATTGTTCTGCGAATCCGAATGCCATCATACTGTATATTACTCACAATTCATTTCTGTATAAATGCTCATCGAAAAATTTAAAAAATTGGCCACCATATTGGATTTTTTAAAATACCCAAAATGCATTGCAAAAGATCATTGAAGCATTCTGGGTAATATTCACAAAAAAATTTCCAAAGTTTGACTTTGGTAAACTTTGGAAATGATGTCATTAAAAAGCAGAATTTGAGTCTCGGTTTCATGGTCGAGCGGATTCACGTTCGCTTGATAAACCGAAGGCATATGTGAGGAGTACAGGTTCACTCCCCGGCTTGGGCAGTTACAGAACGTTTTTTTCCCTAGATGTAACAGCTTGCTTTGGGGTTTTCTAAGTACGTTGCCCTGTTTAAAATCTAAGGAACTTGTTTCTCATATAGTTATTAATGATTTATAAGTAAAGTAAATAGAGAAAAAAAAAGCAGAATTTACAAATGAGGCAAAATTCCCTTTGTATATGCAAATGAGATGACTTCACACTCAGGAATCTTTGGCAATGTTAGGCAATTTCTGTGCTGATGTCAACTCATTTGAATATGCAAATGAGCTACATCCCTCATATGGAAATGGAGGAAGTTTAATGAAGATGATGTTATCAACTCATTTGCATATGCAAATTCATGTAAATCTATGTAAATTATCTAAATTATGCAAATTTACCTCCACCCCCATGAACAAGTGACATCATTGTAATGTATGGCAGCTTCTGATTGGTTTGGACAGAATCGACCTTTTATACCAACTAAAGTCACTCCAGTCTAATTCAGTTTGTTGTATTTGTTCATTCTGGGATGGTTCCAGTTTGGTCAATTCTGGTCATGCTCAGTAGAACACTTCCTGACCTTTAATATATAAGAGGTGTTTTTATGCCTATATATGGGCATTTGATGGTTTCAGGGACAATCTATGTCTAAGGTCACTTCAAGTCCTGCACAGTAAGTCACTTCCTGTCCCAGAAAATCCTGTTCCTTAAAGGCATAGAACTTTTATGCTTACACTTCCAGTCTACGACATTACTTCCATTATCTTCTGTGACAAGTAGATCACTTCCTGACCCAGAAATGTTAAGATGGCTGACTTCTTGTCCCATTTCTTAAAAGTAAAGATGGCTTTTATGCTTACACTTCCAGTTTATGACATTACTTCCATTATCTTCCGAGACAGTCAAGTGACTCAGAAAATTTAAGATGGCTGACTTCCTGTCCTGTTTTTTAAAGATATAGATGGTTTTTATGCTTACACTTCCAATTTATGAAATCACTTCCAGTATGTTCTGGGAGTCATGCACATTAGATCACTTTCTGTCCCATAAATTCAATATGGCTGAATTTCTAGTTATAAAGGTTTTTTTATTATGTTACTTCTATTTATGACCACTTCAGTACATTTTGGGACAATCTAGGTCAAATTTTACATCATGTCCCAAAAAATCCAAGATGACTGACTTCCAGTCTGCACAGTAGCCATTTCCTGGCCCAGAAGGGTTCAAGAAGACGAGCGGTTAAAAACTTGGATCTGTTAATCCTCTTTTCTGTTTCGTAGTAGCCTTTTTTTGTTACTTGTTTACAGTCCTAACCTTACCACAACCCTAAACCCTAACTCCAACTACATAAACCCACTTTTCCCCAACCCTATGATGATGAAGGGGTGAAATAATCAATTTTTGATCGATTTTGATAATTTTAATTTCAAAGATCAGCTATTTTTTGGATGTTATTTATGCTATGGTGAAAGAACTGCAAGAAAAATGAACTTTTACAACCAACATTATCAGACTCTATTAATCATTTTAACTTTTTACAGTATATACATCAATCTGTACACATTATTTTGATTTGATTTATTTGTATAAAGAAAAAAAAATCCATCCTTAACTCCATAAGAACTAAAATTCAGAGCTAAAAAATTACTTACTAAAAGTCTGTTACAAGAAACTTAAATGAAGCCGGATTTATTACTAATATTATTGAGATTGACAGCTATGTAAATAAATATCATGAAAATCCTCCTTTACATTCCATTTACTTCTATGACAGAAATTTATTCTCATGTTAAAAATAATAAGTTTTTATTTGAAGAGGTCATAGATATTTTAAATAAAACATTTCTTCTAGTTGAAAAATAAAAACTAGTTTGAAAATTGTATTGTAAATATTTTTTATAAATGTTTAATAAATATTTTTTATAAATGCTAAATTTTATGTAATTCATTCATAATTTCCATTCACATAAAAATGTTATTAGCCAATCAGAATTCAGTTTTTTTCTAGGTTATGTAGCAGAAATATAAAGATGCTTATTAACTTCATTTAATTTTATTAGTTATCAAAATATGATAAGTATCAGATGTATGAAAATTAAACTTATATGATGGAGTAGGTGTTGTAATAAAACTAGAAAATAAATGGATAGAAAAATAGTACAATCCTGAACAAGTAGGCAGTCTATCGGGAAAATAATAAACCTTCCATCGAGGCATACACGAAGACATAGCATAATTATAATAAATCAAAATTTTTTGATTGGTTTGAAACACAAGATGCATATACTTTACATAAACCTTTTAGAAAAAATTTTTAAAGAAGAAAGACTATCAATTATGGGATGATGATCAATTTCACGCGGACTTAGTACATCTACAAAATATTTCCAAATATAATTCTGGTTTTTAATATTTATTGACTTATATTAACGTCTTTTCCAAAAATGCTTGGACTCTACCTATGAAAACTAAAACAGCTAAATAAATTCTAATCACTTTTAAAAAAATTATCCAAGAACGTAAACCTAATAAAATCCAGACAGATGATGGTAAAGAATTTCAGAATCACATTTTTCAAGATTATTTAAAAGTAATAATATCCATTTCTTTACTACCAAATCAGAATTAAAAGCTGCAGTTGTTGAACGGTTCAATCGGACATTGAAGACACATATGTGGAGATATTTCACCACTAAAATACTTTAACATATTTAGACATCTATACCTCAATTAATGGTGAGTTATAACCATTCTATCGTCAAAATATCAACATAGTCCGATAGAAGTGAATAAGAAAAATGAAAAAGAAGTATATGTTGTTTTATATAAAGATAAATTATGGAATGAATCTCAATCTTTTAAATTTAAATCAGACAACAAGTTAGAATTTCTAAAATGAAACGAGTGTTCGAGAAAGGGTCCCTCCCCAATTGGACTCAAGAAATATTTATTATCACCGAACGAATCTTTACAGATTTGAATGATGAGGTCATTGATGGGACTTACTACCGAAAAGAACTACAAGCAGTTAAAAAAGATAGTGATTATTATAATATAGAAAATAATATTGAAAGAAGAAAAAGAGGTAGAGAAAAATATTATTATTATATTAAGTGGCAATGTTATCCTTCATCCTTCAACTCTTGGGTTCCAAAAAAAGACTTGAAAAAATTATGACTCATTTTTATTACCTTACGTTCCAACAGTTGTATGGAATATTATCCTGAGAATAAACCACAACATTTTAAAATTAAACTTTCCAAGACATTAGATTTAACAGGAGACGATTATGAAATAGGAATAGCTGAAATTGAATATCCACAAACTTAGTATACTATAAATTAAAATAATAATAAAGTTTATTTTCGTTATAAATTTGAAAGGGATAATATCACCCTGCATGTTGAAAGTTTTATTATCCCTGTAGGGATCTATAGTAGCATTAAAAAACTTAATAAAGCTATTAAATTTACTCAATTTGAATTTGAAATTCAACTTTTTAGTTTTNAAACATGTATTAGAGGAAGCTATACTCAACTCAACCTTAATAGATCTGGAAAAATTTATACTTTTTTCAGAAATACAACTCTCACAACATGTATGCAAACTTCTCGGGTTTGCAGAAGCAAAAGTAGATGAATTTAAAAATACATCCTATATTCAAATGGTGACTTCACTAATCAGTATGAAGAAACAAAATTTAGCTACATTTTTCTATAAGGATTCCAAAGAGATGAAAATATCCCAGCAATATAAATAGAGGCATGTATAGTTTATTTCTTTATTCTGATGTCATTAACCAACAAGTAGTTGGTGATACATGCTCCACTTCTATGTACTATACCCATATACACTAAAAAAGTAAAATTGTATGATCAATAAAATATTTGATATCCCTCATTATTTACCTGTACCTAGGCAATTAATTGACACTATAGAAACAGACATCAGAGATGATACAGGAGCTATTCAGTTAAGAAAAGTTCTATTGAAACTTCATTTTCATTTACGTTGTTCACCCTATTTTGAATAATCATGACTAATCCATATAATAGACTATTATGATAGACAAGTTGGTTGTGATGATTTGAAGAATTCCGAGGAAGTCCAGTACAGTATGGCTACGGCTTTGGATCCTTTTTCAGTAGTTATTTAGAAAAGTAGTCCCCTAGTGAGTAAAGGAGTAAGATACATAGAACCTAAAAAAGTAAAGCTGCTACTACATTAAAACCTCATTTTATGATCGCAGCTAAAGAAATTGCTAGTGGTGTCATGCAAGATGTCGGCAAAAAATTTCACCACTTATTATGAATCAAGAGTATGGCAGAAAAAGAAAAAGATCTCACTCTACTAAAAATAATTAAAGGAAACGTTCATGTTCAACCGCATCATTATTAAAAGATTTAAGTAAGAATCAGAAGAGGAGAAAATCCACCATTAAAATATATATTTTTATAAAAAATGTCTTTAATCAATCATCATTCCTGTTAAATCCAAATTGGATCTATTTACCATACAAGGACTCAAACATTAATTTTAAAAGGGAAATGGGTGGAGTATATCCCTGTATCTTCCCTCACAGCTTCAGCACCTATCGATTCCCTCATTTCGGACAGAGGTGAACAATATATAGATTTAAACCATACAAGACTTTATGTTAAATGTAAAATTGTGAATGGGAAAGGTGAAGATTTAAAACCGGAAAATAATGTAGCCCCGATAAATTTATTACTTCATTCATTATTNAATGAAATTAGTGTGAGTATGAATGATAGTAATGTCTCCCATGCTAACCCATACTACCCCTATCAAGCTCTGGTCAAAACATTATTGAATTACGGAGAAGATGCTATCACCATACAACTCACCAATGCATTATTTTTTAAAGATACCACAGGAAACATGGAATCTGTAGATGATAGAAATGATGGTTTTACAAAAAAGAAGTGAATTTTTTAAAAATATTTTAAGTGTGGAACTCATTCATAGTGATATATTTTTTCAATCTAAATAATTACTTAATGGAGTGAATATGAAATTACGATTAAATAGAAATAGAAATACATTTTGCTTAATGACAGATGAAGTGGCTGAAGCATATAAAACACAAATAGAAAAATGTAAATTGTATGTATGTAAAGTAATCATCTCCCTGCAGTTCTATTAGGTCATGCTCATGCATTATTAAAAGCATCGGCTAAATATCTTATGGACCGTACCGTATGTAAAATGATTTCCATCCCGGCTGGTATGCGTAATACAACTCAAGATAATTTATATTTTGGACAAATTCCTAAATATCTAGTTCTAAGCTTCGTGGATAATTCAGCTTTCAATGTTGATTATAAAAAGAATCCATTTAATTTTCAACATTTTGATTTAAATTATCTAGCCTTATATTTAATAATGAACAGTATCCATTCAAACCTCTAAATTAGATTTCAATAATCAATATCTCAACATCTACAATACTATTTTCAGTGGTACCGTAAAAAAGTTTAAGGATGTACGAGGCATGAAGATTATCCTAGCGGCTACACACTATTCTGCTATGATTTAAGCCCTGACTTAGAAACTCAAGACCTTTACTCACTTATCAAGCTTGGTGAGTTAAGAATCGATTTGCAATTCATTATTCCTCTATCACAAGCTGTAGTTCTAATTATTTATGTTGTATTTGAAATCACTCATAAAAGAAAAGTTATTTATGACTATACTACCTAAATCATGGAAACTCTACAGATCGAGAAAATTTTACAAGAAGATCCCTACCCTTCATCTCAATTCCATGGTGTTTTTGCCAGATATCAAGTTAGTCCCTACAAAACCTAAATATGGTGGCTACATCCTAAATACCGATCCTTCTTCCTACCCTGGAGAACATTGGCTAACTGTGTATTGTGATACAGAACAAGTAGAATAATTTGATTTCTGTGGTCAACTACCAACAACGGAAGATTTTATAAACTTTTTAGCAACATTTCATTTACCTATTATTTTCAATAATCAATTTATCCATGTGCGGGTAGTATTGTGTCTTTTATCTTCTACACCGATGCAGAGGATAGAGCATGATAGATGTTTTAAATTTATTTGGTAAAAATATAAGCATAATGATATGTTTTTAAACTTTTATATTAATAGACATTTTAATTTACAAGAACCTCTAATGGAAATATTTTAATCATTAATAAAAAATTTGTTTAAAAAAAATAATGTCTGTTTTTATTTTACATTTAATTAAAAAAAACATAACTATTTTTTAAAAAAATATTTATTGAAATATAGTTACATTATTTTTTAATATAATAAATCCAAACACCTTTTCATTTTTTGTTTTCTTAGTGAAAGTCATTTTATAATGTTCATTCTCCCTTTTGCTAAGAGTGAGGGTGAAGTTTGAAACAGTGAAGGTGATGGGTCAATATTTAATATAGATTTTTGAATGTTCAAATTGAAGTAGAGCTTCTTGAAATTCACGATGATCATTAGGTTGATTTTTCATTTTTATTTTGACTAGAACATTTTTTAATAAGTCCACCATTTGAGTATTCGGTAAAATATGGTCTTGAATTACAATTTAATTTTTATCATTATAGTCCAAGAGTGATGGGTGTTTAGACATTTCTTGTAAGATATTTTCAGCAGATTTCCGATAAGTCTTAGGCATAAAATCTAAAATGTTTTAAAATGATTTTTGCGGAGATGGATGTTCAAGTTGTATAGTTTTATTCTCCTCTTTTTTATTAGCATTCAAGTATTTCATTAATACTTGATTATATAACTGCATTTTATTGAATATGGGTAATGATGTAGAATTTAAAATAGATGCCATTTCTTGATCTAATGATGATGTTATTGGTAAAGGTGAAGGTTCAGGCAGTCTAACTACTATTTGAAGTTCATTTTTTTTAACTAAATACATTTTTCCATTTTTATCAAAGGAATAATTCCTGCTAGGAGTGCTGGAATAAATCCACCTTGTACTAATAATGTCTTTTTAGTGTTGAGTGGAACTTTTTCTGAACAAGTAGAAGTAAAACCCTTTTATGTTTTTGTAAATGTTTAAGTTTTTGTGGAGTTAATTTTAAATTTCCTCGAATGGCGTTCAATGCAATTTCATTAATATTTTTTATTAAATCCAAAGAAGCGGTTTGAATCAATCTTTTCCATAGTTGTCCTTTAGCTCGACTAAGTAATTTCAAATAATGGAGTCATTTTTGTTGATCCAATTTTTACTGATGTAAATAACTGGTGTTTCTCCTGGAAGTACTCCTGACTGTAGTTGAAATAGTTCTGATGTTCTCGGTGTGAGATTGACCATTAAATACCCAAAATTTTTAGAAATAGCATCCTCGTATGAATCTTTCACCTATTGAATATCTCCAGGTCTGATTTAAGAAGCAAAAGTTAAGATTTGTTTTTTATCTCTAGGATTTTTAAATAAAATAATGTAATGGGAGTTTAAACTAATAGTCTTTAAATCTTTAAAGTATAGATTCTGCATAATCAATTTAACACTCAAATTTGTATGATGGCTCCCCCTAGTGAATAATGTTGTAATACGACTATCTTTAGCAGAAGAATCCATTAATCATCTAATATGATGAGATGAGGTTCAGAGAATTATTCTCTATTATTGATACACTGTTCAGTTATGCCTTTAAAAATTTAATTTTAGGATAATGACTTAATTCATCATAGAGAAGTTGGGTTTGTGCATAACAAATAATTATTTTCTGGGGTAGTGATACAATACATTTGGATAAAATAAGTTTCTTGATGAAGAAGGTTTTTTCCACTTCCCGTACTCACACTTATTAAACAAGTTAAAGGTTGATGAAATGAATTTCTGTTAATAGATTGGTTCCTCTACTGGTAATGAACCTGAAATACAAAGACCTAAATAATTATTATTAAAAAAAAATAAGTTTATCATTTTTATTTTTGTAAATGATTTAAAATATTCTCTTAGATTATGTGGTGGCTCTTAAAAGGGTCATTATGGTTTTATAGTATGCTTCACTATGTGAAGGAGTAGAGTTTCTTTTCAATGTCTCTGCTGGGCTTGTGCTGTTGGTAAGGGCTCAAGCAGGTGAAGAGGGTTCTGCTATGGGCGAGGACTTGACTATATAACGGGGTTTCTGGTCTTGATACCATAACTTCTCTGTGAGGAGGTTTCTTGTCTTAATACTATAACTGCTCTGTGAGGCTATTTTATTCTAAGTCATCATTATCTAATGATAGTACAGATATTGGAAATGTAAATGAATCACAACCTTAAAAAACAAGTAAAATTAGTAAGATTTATTATTAATACTATACTATACCATAAATCTCAACACTTATGATGAATTCTTATTATAAAAAAAATTCATAGATTAATAAAACATATACTGTATTTTATAAAAGTAAAAAAAAACTTTTATGCACTTGAGAAAAAAAAATTAAAAGTAAAAAAACTTTTATGTACTTTAAAAAAGTTAAAGTAAAAATTTTTTTATACACTTGAGAAAGAAAACAAAAAAAAAAAGAGGTGAGGTCAATATGAATTAGAATCAGTGATATTAAAAGGCTCATAACCTAAAGGATGAAAAAATCCCAACTGTATAGGAATATGAACTATGCATAGCCCTTCATCTTATCAAGTATATACTATGATCTGATATTAAAATGCAGTAGGCAAACCTAAACCACCCCATCACAGGCCTCCATTAAAATCCGCCGTAAAGAGTATTTGATATGCTCACCTACAGCATTAAACCTCTTAGTAGTATAGGCCATCAAAGGTAAAGCTTTGGATAAGAATTCCTTTTAAATAATTACGAATCATACAATTTTTTTTTTAAAAAAAAGAACATAAAGAATATTTCATCGGATTAACGTGTTAATCTATAATGCCCATAACTAAGACATGTAACTCCATCCTCTAGATTGAATTTTTTATCATCTAGAGGACAGAATGCTTTTTTAGGTGTTTTGAGCATATATAATTGATATCTATCTGATTTTATAGTGACTACCTTTTGGTAGTTTACTATACCATCGGATAAACATGTCTTAAAATTCTCAAAACAAATTTTATTTTTAATCATGGATTTTGTGATACAGTACCTTTTATTTTCTAAGTTAAGGAATCCTTGACTTTATTACAATACATTTTACTCCATAATCCGATTAAATCCATCATAATTTTGCCTTTATTTTCATCCTTCATGAGCCCCAGAGCTAACCTGTTCTGTCCAGGGGTGATACCATAATGATTGTTTACTGGATAATTAGAAGTATCAAAGTGCTTACTAAAGGTGGGATCGGTCATATAATGATACATATCATTCATATGTATTTGACACCGGAATGAATCTGTATCATGATACAAGTGTCATGGTAATCTAAAAGTCCTCTATCATGATAGAGGACTTTTAGATTACCATGATACTTCGGCACCATTATCTTGTAATGAAAATCATAGACCATGAATTTACTCAAATCTATGATTGCCATTACAATATAGATGGGCTTATCAAAAATAATTATTTCTCTATAGAGATGCATAGCAGCTAAATTTTCATCAAAAATAGTACTTGATTTAAAACTGTCTTTTGAGATTTGTTTTGCCTCTTTTCCCATGACTCGCACAGGACTATATTTTGATGGTTTCATACAGATTCCATCATCTTGCCGAAGACAAGATTATTCATTAGATTATACAGATATCTTCCGAAATCATCAGTGGCATCCTGTCTAAGCATGGTATTGAGCTCTATGTAAGAACTCAACCAGGGTCGTTGGGGAAACTAATACATCTAAGTACTTTAATAAGTACAAGGCCAAGTTTTAAGTACAGCTGTAGGGTTTTATAGTGCATCACATACTTCCTTTTAGGATTCAATGTTGTAAGCAATTTTTTCACCTTACAGGGTCTATAAGTTCTCACATAAATATGGCAAGATCCATTTTTTTACCCAGTAGTTCACTAAGTGGGACTAGTGGGAACTCATTGTGAAGTTCATATAGATTATCGGGATAATCTAAATCCACCTCTAAAATGTACCGGTAGGTGCATTCTCAGGGTGGATGGAAATATCTAAAGCCGTGATTTCTTCATCACTTAACCATGTGAAATAATTCATGGGGAGTGGCTGCTTCATTGACCATCCATACAAATTATTTGCATAAAAATACATTAAATAATTGATGTCTTAGTCAGCCATATATGGTGGGTTATTCGCTTTTGCATACAGGTAAGATACCTGAGATATGCCACAATGTATCCCACATTCTATGAACATAACCATCTCATAATCCTGTAATTTCTGTAATTTAACTTTGGTGTGCTTTAACATAGCACTCCAAGTTAATCCTGGAGCAGTAAAGAAGTGAGCGGGTCTAATGTGTAATGGTGTTTACAGGAAAGTCTAAACTGTTCAAAAATGTGAACCAAAATCAAAGTATCATATTTCAGATACAGATCATTATACTTGCCTAATGTCTGTAAATTAAATTTATCGCAGACATTAAGAGCATGTTGATACTCAACATCTGAAATATGCATGACAGATAAATCAGAATAAAATTAATCTTGAGGGGGTAACTGATCTTCCAGATATTGGTCCATATGATCGATATACTGGTACGGAAATATACCCTTTCTTAAAATAAGGCTATTTATAGCTTCAGGGAAATTTTGCATTGTGACATTAAACTGTTTAAGTTCTAATATTTCGGCTAAGCTAGTTAAGTTGGAAGATATGAACCGGTAAGTGTCTAAAAATTGCAAAGTGACTTTTTCATCCCCCGATCAGCACTTATTTACTCAAAAAAATATAGGTTTCCTTGGTTTGAGGGATCACTGAAAGCGCTTCAGGGTACTTAGGTCATGATAAAGCTTTATGGAAAGATGGGCATCATAACAGGAATAGTTATGGAAAAAGACAGGGATAGATTTTGGCTGCACAAATCTTAAATTACACTTATTACAGAGGGCGCCCAGATAATCCCTTGATATATGGCAATGATCCCTAACTTTAGGAGTTCTTTCATCAAATATAATTTCACATAAAAAACATCTAATCGATCCTTATTAGTCATGTCCATAGGCTTAATTTTTTCATATACTCAGAGTATATATGCTTTGCATCTCTATAGATTTTTTTAACAAAATCCTCATGAGCATTTTCACCTTGTACTCGACAAGTTTCTGTTCACATGTTTCTTTGTCATCAAAATAATTTTTGATATAATAGGCATAAGACGAAGGGATATGCTATGCAAAATATTAGGATCTGTGGATTTTTCAAGCAGGCACTCGAAATCCTCATAAATAACAAAAGGTACTTTATGGCACCTTTCATACTCCTTAAACTGCAAAATATTATTATTATCATTTGGGAGCATTATGCATGCAGTTTTATTGAATAAACAGTACAATTGATTTTTATCCAATAAATATTGCCACTCATAATGTCCCAAACAATTACGACAGAAAAAAAGAATGATGAGCCCTTTTAGTTACTTGGGATATTAAGAACCTGCTTAAATTTTTAATATAAATGTAATGCCCTTTTTTCTTCCTCTTCATCTTTAAAGAAAAGTAAATCCACAGACCTAGGGTGAATGATATCCGGATTCATATACAGAGGGTAAATTTTTTGTCATTCTTAACTCCAATAACATTAACTGAAATCTTATTCATTCGTTCGATTTTGGGATATCAGTTAATGCTATTGAAAATTCAAGTTTTCCAAATTCTAAATCCCAGAATGAGGTGTATAATGACTTAAACAATCTGAATGATCTTCTGCAGGGTGGACCTATGCTAGAATGCTCCATGCAAAACATTTTTCATCCCTTAGGTACTTTACATTGAAACAGGTCTTTTTGTTTTTTATGTATTGTGGCAGTTCAATGTAAAAAGAACCTCTTAATACATCACATCTATTGAGATATAGCTCGATGAATGAGTAGCTGATAGAACCCATCCAGAACCTTTATGGGTTAAATCATCTATCTCACTTAAAATAGATGCAAATAAAGACTCTAATACATATTAATGACATACCTTTCATAATTAATACATTTTTGGTTTTAAATAGAAAGGTATGTGTATCCTTACCTCTTCTAAAAATATATTCTAAACGTAAATTCACCTTGAGAGCATCGTGCTGATTTAGTGCATGATTTATACAGCTCTAAGGTGACATTTAGCTTTTTTAAATAAAATGGGGACATCTTTACTTTCACCTTTGGGAGGTAAGTGCGAGGTTTGTAGGTGGCAGGCAAATGCTGTTTCATCTTGGTGTGTAGGATTTCATCATTTGAATCTATGTTGTTATTAATCATATCATCATCATCAGAATTATTCTCATAATTATTATTTTTTAGAGCATCTAGATATCTATCCATATCATTATTTTTCTCTAAATACTGTAGCCCATCATTATCATAATCAGAATCAAAATAAATATTATGTTGAGGAGGAGGTACACGACTATGATTAGGGGAATAGGGACGGGATGGACCAGGTTGAGGTGAAAAAACCTCTGACTGATCACCCATACCTGGTGCGGAGGTGAGGGTAGAAGCAGGAATATTTAAATCTTCTTCCATCTCCGATTCATCAGTTAGGGGATAATCGACTAAAGGTTTATTCAGTAGTGGGGTATCAATGTGTGCACTAGTTTCCCCCATCCATTGATAAATCATTAAGTCGATTAGAATAATTAGGTATCTAAGACTGTCCAAAAGAGTATTGAGTGAAAGAATGGGAAATAAATTGTTGTGTTGATGCTTGAAGACAGTCTTAGCTATCTCTTATTTCAATGGGATGAGAGGTTGTTGAAGGAGCACTATTTTTGCCATTTTTTTCAA
>PXIH01S0028018.1:0-13577 GCA_003024985.2 Euperipatoides rowelli
TCAGTTAATTTTTAATCAAGTTAACTTTTAACTTAACTCAGTTAACATTTTCAAGCAATGTAACTTAACTTAACTCAGTTAAGGAATTTCATTAATTTACCAATCAAAATTAAAGTTTGAAATGATAGACACAGAGTTGTGAAAACATTTAGCTTCTCTCAAAATTTGACCTGATTTTCTTTATTAGCTAGGTAAGGAGTCGTCCATAAATTACATCACGGATGAATGTGATGATGGGAGGGGGGGGGGTCCCAGAAATGTGATGTCACATCACTTTTCCTAAAAATTCAATAATTCGTCTGAATATTTATTTGAATGAAATTCATACAAAACTTTTGTGTACCTTACCTATTATATTATAGACTTTTCAAATATTCTTGCCATACCAGTATTTTTATTGGAATCGAGTACTCCCTTTTATCTCTTTTTGGGAACCGAGTAAAAATCTAATCTACAATAATAAAAAAAAACTAAGCTACCGTAGTTAATTTATAGATATGTTTTTTTTTTAAATTATATATATAGGGGAGAGGCTAAAGCATTGTGTGACAAGTTGTGATTAGGGGGAGGGGGTCAAATTTAAGAAAAAATTGTGTGACGTAATTTAGGGACGACCCCTAAATAATTATTTCTTCTTTGAATAAATTGCATCAGTTTATATGAGAATCATATTTATAGGAAAATAACATAGCCTACTTTATTTTATTCTAACATTATTTTTATCATATAAATAATATTTTATCACGTTAATTATTTTTTTTATCGATTTATTTTAGATAGCAAGATTAAGTACGCAAATAACACATTTTCATCCTGACGGCTATAATGGTGCAATTCTCCAATGTTTAGCAGTTCATGAGTCTCTGAAACAAGATAATTCAATTGATTTAAATACAGAAAAATTTATTTCTTCTATAGTTGAAAAGATGAAAGAGATCGAAAGGCCAGAAAATGATGTGTAAGAATTTTAAACTAATGTGTTTTTATTATTTTCGTTATTGCTTAGGATAAAGTTACAATTATTTAATCATTTTGTTCCATTGTGTGATATTATGTTTCTTTACTATTAATCATATTATTAGTTTGAGTTCAGTAATTAATATTTTGCACCATTACAAATGTACACATTTTTCAAGCTTCTTCGCTGTTTACAGAAAGTTAATTTCACTTATGTTGCAATCTCCAAGATGATCTGATCTGTAGTTTGGTGGAAATATTTTTTGTTTACTGAATTTAAACTTAGAAATATTTTGAATAAAAGTTAGGGCCATATCTTCCAGTTCTTTTTTTAAAAAAATATGTGAATAACAAGCACGACTGTGAACACAATGCTGATCGTCTGATCAACAATTAAAAAAAAAAGGTTTCATTTTAAAATTTTATGTAGGTAAGATGGGGCAAGAGTCCACACCTAAGAAACTAAATGCTCTAGCTGCCTCAAATTTACTCAGAATATCTTGAAATTAACTTGGTAGCTTCTTTACTTAATAAACTACAACATATAAAAATGATAAAAACAAAATGGCTAGTTAATATTTCAATTTATTCATGACTAGAGAAAAAAGGACTTATGCCCCACTAGTGGGGCAAAAATCCTGTTGAAGTGGGGCAAAAGTCCTCAAGCAATTTTTTATTGACACATCACAAATAAAATCTCCCATTCCTTCATAGCAGGTGCAAACTTCATGCCACCAAATAATATATTTTGAGCAAACTATCCATTCATGTGTTGGTGGTATTGTCTCTTTTCATTACAAGCTGGACAAATGTTTAATGCTTGTTAATTTGTTGTTTTTTCTGGCAACTTTCTTATCTTGTTTTTGTTTGAATTGTTACCTGTGCCTTCAAATTAGTTTCCACAATATTTTTAATTGTGAACAGAAACGTAAAATCTGAAATTAACTGATCAAAATAAAATAAAAAATAATAATAATAGGTATAATGGATGGGGTAAAAATCTGCACAAGGAATTTTGCCTTAGGACTTTTAGCCATCACGATATTTTTGAAATAATGGTAGTTTTTATAAAAATTGTATTACAGTTGAGCTGCAAAAACACTTCCAAATGTTAGCTAATTCAGCAAGCTTTTTAGTTAGTATCATTAATTTAAAACCAAATTTAAATTTTAGTAGTATTTACTGTTTATATTGCTTCTAAAAATATTGAAATAAGGTGTAAAAAAAGTTTTTACCTAATAAATTTGACAGCATTCATCCAAATACAAACAAATTTTAGCTGATGAATGGCACTAACAAACTAATAACAATAAATCAGACGTGATTGGTACGCTAATTGGCGGTGTATCAGAAAACAGGTCTGCGAACATTTGCCCTGTGCGGACTTTTACCCCACGTTACCCAAAGGCAATACTCCAGACCATTATTATTCTTATGTTGATTTCAAATATCTGATTTCACTAATAGCTATCGTTGATCTCTTTAAGTATGGTATCTAACCTTTTACTTCAATCACTTAAGGTTGCATATATTTACTGTATATAAATATATTGAGCACCAAACCAATCTTTACTAAGTTAATTTTCAGGCCTGCTTTTGTATTAGCTTTACTCAGGTTAAGAAAATTTTTGTTAGTCTTTTGGGCTTGAAGTAAATAAAACTATTATCAATAAAACATACAACAATGGATAAAATATCCACAGTGCAGTGCATTCCTAGTTTAGGCTTTTAAATTATTCCTCAAGTCATGCTATAAATAACTAACAATCAATATTTAGATTTTTCTGATATGAAAAATAGGCTACTTTCTTTTCCTGTTAATAAATCGGTGTCTATAGATATAATCAATCATTAGAAACAAAAAAAATTATAAAAGACAATAATTTAACAATATATGAAGCTTATAAAGCTAAAATTAAGGTTACTTTAGATAAAGATAAAACACCAAATGTTTTTAGAAAAATTTAAACTTTTTTTAGACCTATAGTGAACCCATCTAGAACATACTGTGCTAACTTAGCAAAATGGACATCAACAAACTTTTTAAAACCTCATATTGACAAGTCTTATATTATATTCAATACAATTAATGTTAAACAAAAACTATCTTAAATTAAATCTTTCTCGCATATTTAGCTTTGACTAAACTAGCATATATAGTTTTATAAGAAGTACCGTAATTGGTTATATCTTACTAGAAATATAGGCTTGATAAAAATAAAAAAGTCACAATTGCATAACTTAATAATAATTCTTGGCCCTGCATATATTTCTTACAACCCTAAATCTAAATGAACTAAAAATTAGAAGAGATGAGTTGTCTATCAACTTTGCCCTTAAATTCTTTAAGAATTATGTAGAGTTCACTCCGTTTGGAAGCATCAGGTATAATTACCAGACATTTGAATAAGCTATATAATCCTTTTATCCGCACTAAAAGATATAGCTGAACTTCTCCCATTCCGTCATTGATCAGGTTAGTAAATTCTCAGGGATAAATGGGGAGGGAAGAGAGTAAGGGAAATTATTATTATATTTTTTTTTTATAAGACTGTATATACAGTATATCATTATTGTCATTTACAAGAGTGTATATATTGTATTATATTCTCATAAGTTTCTAATCATTTTATTGAGCAAATTATAAATGAAGTAAATTGTTTACAAAATATTATGGTCATGAAAATGTTAACGTTTTAGAAGTGAGAATAATTCATAATCAAGCTGAAAATAGAAATTAGGACTCCTTAAAATTTACAATCAATGTATATGTAAAATAACTCATTTAAATATTAACAAATAATTTATTTTCCAATTTAAACAAAATAAACTAAATACCAAGGAATAGTGTATCTTGAGCTCTCAAGCCTGTCTTAGCAACATAATAATTTTTTCATCTACAGTAAAAGAACACTTGGAAGTTTTAAACAAGGGTTTTTCAAGACCTTGAGAATATAAACATGGCCATAAAACCTTCCTAGTGCAATTTATTTCAAATTTTTTTTAAATTCTTGGTCATATTGTTAATCAGGATGGCTGCCTCCCCCACTAGCAAAATATAAAGGTTGTATTAGAATTTCCATGGCCATCTTTTGTCAAACACAATATGGTATTTTGGGGATCTGTCAGTGTTTACCATATATATATTTCCAATTTCACAGAAATTGCAGACATTGTTTAATTACTTTAAAATAAGAAAAGCATTAAAATTATGGTCTTTCGAGGCTGAAACAGCCATTTCAAACTTTAAAAAGAAAACTGTGAGTGCTCCATTATTAGCATTTCCTGATTCACAAAACACTTTTATAGCTCTACAGATGTCTTGAAAGTCATTCAAAAATATCATGACGTTTCTGAATTTGCAACTTTAACAATTAAATCTCAACTTTATTGGATAATTCCAAATCAAGTAACATTATTGTATGCATATCTAAATTCTGAGAACCAATCAAATAATTTTAAGAGCTCTCAATTCCTGGAAAGAGATTAGCAGTTTGAGTGAACAAGCAAGAGACTCGATGACCCTTTACTAGCATGGCTTTGAAGCCACACATAATAAAACTATGTTAACAGCTAATTGCCTTAAGGCTTTCCTAGGCTTAAAACTCTGTTTAGGTTTCGCTTCACTGAAATTATTTTAAATTAAAAATTGTCTATATTAAGAATCTAAATAATTTAAAGTTGCAATTTTATTTAATCAGTTATATTTTATAGTCATATCCTTAATTTTTATTTAAGTTTGTTTAATTTTTATTCTAATTTACTTATCCATTTAAATTTTAGGCTTAGTACAAATAGGGGGATTCAACTAAACTGTTTCCCTAAGTTTAGCCTAGGGAGTTTATTCATTTTAAACCATCTATAATAAGCCTTTATTCGGCAACCTCTGGACTCAGTAAAATTTAGACTTTTCTTTTAGTTATTTTTTTAACGAGTGTGAGTTGTTTCTTTATAAACCGCAGGAGTTTCGCATCTCACATAAGTTACAACCCTTCGAATTGGCTGGTATACTGGCACACAGAAAAGTTTCCATTACACGGATCATATTACTGAGTAGCATAGCCCTCTATCATTGATCTGATGTGTAGCTTATTCTAAGTGTTCATAGAAAGCCAATTATGGCGGTTACTGCACTAAGTTTTTTTGAGAGCGTATGGAATACTATACCAGTATATCCAGCGTTCGCAAGACTTAGTGTACCTCAGTAGCTATCCTTAGCTTACTTTAACATCATATAATAGCCAGAGATTTCCGACATATGTACATTGTATATACTGTACTGTACTTACATAATGTTTTTTAAAGAATTGCTAATCCATTTATTTATTTTTAAAATTTCAGATTACAATCAAAATTACCTTTCTGCTGCAAATTGGAGAAAATGCATACTTTGCTAGATAATGAAAAACTACCCAAAAGGATAGTTTATGAAGAATTAGGTAAAGTTAATGTTAATTCTAAAAAATAGAAATTAATTCAAGAAAATAATAAAAAGATCATTATATTACTGAATCATTTGAGACAGTGCTTTTAACTTCTGTTTCAGTTTTGTCTCTGCCCGGGACTCTGTGACCACATTTTTGTTTGTTTAAAGCATTCCGTTTAATGGGTGAAAAGATGGATAAGACTTTACTTTCCATCCCCCCCCCCCCCAATATGGCCACCACATATGAAGAATTCTTCATACTGCATATCAATAATACACAGTGATTAGTTGGGATAATCACCCAATGCAGTATGAAGAATTCATCATACTAAGAATGCAAACAAGTATATCGGATGATCAGTAATTTAATCACCCAGCATACTGTTCAAGCACCCGAATAGATGACTCACCAAACTTTAGTTGTTATAACTAAAGATTGTTGCAAGTTATTAGAACAAATTATGATGAAGGAAACGGTGATATGATGGCTTTATCATTACTTATTCTGATTCTAATATTGAAATTTTTTTAAATATTTATTAGAAGATTAAGACATTTAAACACTCTGGAAATATATTACTTAAACATATTTACCAAAATTTACAGATTTAATTGTTTAAAAATGAAATAAATTATATCTCGCCAAAAATAAACGAGATAGTAGGCGTGAGCATAACATGCGTTGGCCATCATGCTTTGTATCTCCTTTAATCCCAAACCAGCCAATAGCATAATGACTGCCTGTCGCTTTATTGAAAAGCGGTCACTTACTCACTTTGCAGATGATTCCCTTTGCACTGTCTAGATAATAATATGCACGGTGCACCTCTTGAATCGTAAAGACAATACTTGATGAATTGAACATATTTTTTGAGTATTTCAAAAGAACATCTAATTTTTGATATTTTTTGTGACAGGTAGTGAGCATTTCACAAAAAATATCCTTGTGACAGCCAGTCTTGAAGAAAAAACTGGTAACTAGCACATACAGTAGACAACTTAAATTGATGAAGGGATATTTCCGAGACATTATTTTTTTTTGTTAGAAACTATTACTGTATATAACTATTATTTTTTTTTTTTTTTAAAAATATGTGGGACTATTTTTCTATAGCATCTATCTTGGAGGTCTGGAAAGTAAACTTTTGTATCAACTGTTTTGTGAAATTACATCATTATGTAGTTTCTTACTTTTATTAAAATATAGGAATGAGTTGGCCAATAAACCAATGTCCAAGTCACAAAACTGGTCATATTTAATTATTTGTATCTGTGAATTTTGTGAATGTGATATTGTATCTTTGCTAAAAATTGAATGAAAACATGACTACAGTATATCTTTAAAATTAACATATTTAATTCCAATGAACATTACTAAATACATTTATATTGTGTACAGGACCAGAATAGTCCCGGCAGTTAAGTGGTGATCTTCATCCATATCCTACCTCTTTTCATGTTTATTATGGGGTAGGGATTTTCTAAACTCAACATCTTATTTCTAGAACTCCATATTAGCAGTTGAGTGGTACATATAGTATATTAAACAGGGAAATAAAGCAAAGTCTTAATAATCTATTTAAAATGTCCATGGTTGAATAATAGGTCTACCTTACCTACTATATATATGCAATCTATATTAGAAAACTGTACAGTGATGCTAATTGATACAGTGTCTTTTCTTGATATTTCTTGACTGAAAAGAAACAATTTTATTTCCTCTTCATATTTTATTTCCAATCATTAAACTAATATCAAATTAATATTATTAAAAAAATCTCCATAGTACAGTATATATCTTTTTCACTAGTGAGGACATATGGAAACATACTGTAAATATAAGTTAGTCTTTTATAGATACCATGTAAATAAATAAATAATTTCGTTCTCATTTACGAGAAACTAACATTGAATTTATTGGATTTAAAAATTATACAAACAAAGTTATGAATTACTGTCTACATCTAAAATGAACAAAACTGAATTTTTTTTTAAATAAACATCTATTTTTTTATTTACAGCCTATTATTCACTGAACGATGTTAAACATCGACATCGTTCATAATGNGAAACTAACATTGAATTTATTGGATTTAAAAATTATACAAACAAAGTTATGAATTACTGTCTACATCTAAAATGAACAAAACTGAATTTTTTTTTTTTTAAAATAAATATCTATTTTTTTTTATTTACAGTCTATTCACTGAACGATGTTAAACATCGTTCATAAAGGCAACGATTTATCAATGTTTTTATATTACAACATCCGCACATCGATGTTAAAACATCGATGTTTATGAATGACACATCGATGTTTTCAAAACTTCGATGTGTCGTTTGCATCTCTAGGTTTCAGTCAGTCGGAGATACCTGAACAGCATTGATGTGTAGCCAATGTTAAATATCTTTTATCAGTGTTAAAGTATAAAAAAATTTTTAGCTACTTGTTTTAAGAAACTTTATAGTATGATTTATTAAGGTTTTGGAAAAAATGTGTAACATGTGTATGAGGAAATGGGGGGGGGGGGGAGATTTGTGAAGAATAATGTGCTGTATATTTTTATTTCCATTTTTATTATTATTATTTCTATTTTGTTTTGTGACTGAGAATTTATCAAAAATGTATTATTATTAATAATAATGAAGCCAATGTCTTCATCTTTCATTGGATAAAAATACAAGATTTTCACTGATTTCCAATTTTTAAATGTTTATTAAGATAGTTTTTAAAAAATAAGTGGCTGCATCCTATGTCACACTGAAGAGGATAGAGAGAGGGGTTCAAAATGATGGGGAAAAAAAAAAGATTGACTAATTTATAGATCCTGAGATTGTTTTTTTATTGCATCTAGGATGGCCAACCATCCCAATATAGCCGGGGCAGTTCCAATTTAAAACTGCATCTCCCACATCCCAATTTTGCAATGAATAGTCCGGTCTTACTTCGGAAATGTGGTGTTCTATGAAAAATGTTGATTTTACTTAAAATATAGCTCACCAAAACGTTCACACAACCAAAGAAAAAAAACTTATCAAAATAAAATGCTATGTCACAGCTTATAAAATTAAAATGTGGCCACCTGGTGCCCCAAGACTGTCCTAGCCACTCATGCCCTTTCCCCATTCTGTCCTGGTGTGTAGCAAAACAAACTTATGAAATGCAATTTGTATATGCTAATTTAGGCAGCCATGGATTCAACAATGTTGTAAGTGAAAACTTCCCTTGTAATTATTATCAATCAACAAGCTAAATAATTTCCCCTGGAATAATAGTGACAATGAGGTGTATTGACATTAAATTACCGTACATCAGTAATTTATGCCTACACCATTAGAGGAAATCAGATTGGCAAATAGAATGCCTTTGTGTATTCCCTGTAAATAGTTGTTTCTTACACAAATGTAACAGACAACAAGCATTATATTAAATTGTCCAAAAATAAGAATATGCCAGTACCCTTTTCCTTCACAAAAAAAAAAAATTGCAAGAAATTATCTATAAATTAGTTCTTTTGTTTTGAAACTCACAAATTTATCTTCTTAAGAGATTTATGTACCATGGTTGGATTTCTTCTTGAACTAGTTTGGGTTTTTGAGCAATTAAATTCTCAAGATTAGCTTGAGATGATTGTGCAATCATCAATCTGGGAAACATTTCCTGAATTAGAAATATCTTCAACAGTACATATTGTATTTCCAGAGGATTGTCTACAGGTAAAACTGGCTCATCAGTTTATCTGGTCAAAATGGAATAATTTGGCTCTCATTAGAGTGAATAGAGTCCACGTTTTGGTAGATTGTTTATTGATAACAGTACCATCCATCCATTTGTTTTACCATTCATGTTTCTGACATATACATGATCACCTACTGTTATTGATGGAGAAGAAATGTGTGTTTTATCATGAAAAAGTTATTGTTTGTATTAATTTGCTTCCACCTAAATAGCAATATCAGAATGAAGTAATGTTCCTCTGGTGTGTATTTCTCTGCCAAGAAAGAGTTTTGAAGGTGTTACAGTGAAATGTGGAGTGGTATGTTGACTTAGTAAATATTGAAATAATTTATGATTTAGTAAAGAGGCAATTCAAAGATCTAAATCCTTTTCCTCAAGATCAAATTTGAAAGACTGACCTGAGAGTTCTGCATCTCCATTAGAGCTAGAGATTGATATGCTGACACAAAAGTGTGCTTAATAGCATTTGATTAGATAAATGGCTTAAATTCTAATGAGGTGAACTGTGATTCATTGTCAACACGACTTCTATCATGATTCCATATCTAGAAAAAGTCATCCTAAGCATGTCTTTAGTTTTGGAAGTAGTAATATTAGGCATTTGGAATACTTTGAGCCATTTTGAGTGTGCGTCAACTAATGTTAAAAAATATATATCTACTTTCTGGGGGAAATCAAGATGCACACGATCCCAAGGATTTTCAGTCCAAACCCAGGATTGCAATGTAGTTTTGGTGCATCTTTTGGATTTGATGACATGACAAAGTCTTTGGACATTTTCTCTATATCCAAATTAATGTTTGGCCACCATGGCTTCTAGAGACTGATTTCATCTTAGTGATTCCCTGATGTGCATCATGCTGTAATTCCAAAACATATTGACATTGTTTTGTATGAACTACAACAATTATTCCCTACAATACACAATCAACGTCAGTAGAAAGTTGATCACAGTGGTGATAGTGTGGTAAAATATTATCATCATCATCATCATCTGTTTTCTAACTATATCTGATCCCATTTATGATGCTACCAAGTACATGGTTATTTCTTGTAGCAATCTCATGTCTTTAGAGGTGGGCAGCAACTAGCCAAGGAAAGACAGTTTGAAGCATTTTCCTTTCACATTGGAATGAGTGAAAAGTGGAAATCAAGACAAGCCATCAGTATTTCCATGATCTGATTCTTAACTACGCTCGATGTTATAGTTAAAAGCTGACAATAATGGCCAATGTTGAATATGTGTGGCAGCCATCAATATTTTTCTATTGAGACCTAGAAGAGAAATGAATGACTTATGGTCCATGATGATAGTGAACGGTTGACCATAAATATATTCTTAAAATCTTTTAATGCAAAGATGATCGCCAATGCTTCACATTCTCACTGTGAATATTTTGCCTCAGCACTTTTTAGTGTCTGAGATGCATAAGCGAATAGTCTCTCCTCACCAGAATCCATGATGTGAGATAACACACCATCAATACCATATAGTGAAGCATCACAGGCTAGGGTAATTTTATTTTTATGATCATAGTGCACTAGAATAAATCTGAAGTTAATGCTGCTTTACAATTTGTAAATGCTGCTTCACAATAAGAAGACCAAGATCAGGCTATATTTTTATGTAATAATCTGTATAAAGGATGCATTCAGTTTGAACTTCATGTAATAATTTATCAAACCAATAAAATATGAAGCTGATGCATTAGTAGGGGGGCTTTCATTTTGTATATTGCTTCCACCTTGTCTTCATTTGGATGGATTCCAGTCTTATCAATCTTGTGACTTAGATAAACTATTTGCTTTTGTTAAAGGGTGCATTTTTCCCGATTTAGTTCAACATTATGTTCAGTAAAACTTGCAAATAAGCAAATAATTTATTCAGTGTTTCAATGTGTTTTAAGAATAGTTTCTGTGGAAATTAAAATATCCTCCTCATAATGTAGAATTTCTGGGATTCGAACCAACATTTTATCCATAATACAGTATATTGAAATATTTGGGAATAATATTCACCTTATATAATAATAATCTTGGTTGAAGCAGTCCTAAAATTGTATTCAAAGTTAATATTGGGCCTGACATATTGACTAGTTGTACTTGCTGATATGCTTATTTCAGATCAACCCTGGACAAAATACTTTTCTCCATTAAGGAGGAAAAAAGGAAAGCAAACAACATTGCTTTTCAAGTAATGTTGTTTTTTAGTCGCATTTTGGCGAAGTGATACAGCTTAATCTCTGTATTCTACAAAGTACACTGAACCTTGTAGAATTTAAACTTGTTATATTTGGGTTTCTTGTGTGGGTAATTTGTTTTAAGTCCTTCGTTAATATTTTGATAATAGTGGTGTGAACAATCAACTCGTTTCTCATGAGCAAAGACTGAGCTCTCAAAATCATGAGTTATTCAAAATGAATGGCTAGCTCATGAATAGAGAGAGAACAAGTTGTTGATACCCATGGATTTGCTTCACCCCAGATTTACTAAGCCTAACCAAAAAACATTACAGGAATTTTCATAATTTTCTTTTTACTAATAAAAAATAATTATAATAATCTGAAATGCTTAATAAAATGTAGTATATTCATAATTATTTAATTTGTTCAATTCTATTTTTTCTTTCTTAAGGTAATGGTGTAGCAGCATTGAACTCTGTACCAACAGCAATCTTTTCATTTTTAAAAGCTAAGAAACCAATGGAAAATTTTCCAGTAAGTTTTAAAGGGGCTATTTTATCCATGTTTGGAAAATTACTAAAAATAAGTTAATTAGTTTAAAGAAACAGTTACCATACTTTCTTTAAAATGTAACTTACTGTAAAAGTGACTTTTTAAAAATCGTTAGCTAAACACTGTTAATCAATCGGTACCTGGTACTCAAAAATTACTTTGACTTAAAAATGCAATGTTTTAAATATAAAAAAAAATAAATATAAAAATGCAATGTTTTTAATGGACTCTAGCAAATTATTATAAATTTCTTAAAAACTGTAGTAAACTAACAATTTTTTCAACTATTCATTCGCACCAAATATTACATGTCCTCTCCAATTCCTTACTTTTGTAAACTTCTTAATATGTAACTTAGAAATGTATTTGATTTTACTATATTTTATATGTTAAATTTAAATTTTTATAATGAATACTAGATGTAATTAAGACTTATATCCTTGTTGGGCAAAGGTATTAAAACAATTTCATTAATAAAAATGTAAATGTTTTTTTGTTTTTGATGTAATAAATCCTGTAATATAATAATAATAATAGAATGTACCATATGCTGTATCATATTTAATTTCTCGTGAAGCTTGTTCTGACCTGGACTTTCTAAATAAGTGAATGCAACATCCTCCCTAAATTTATTGCTCATTAGGATCATGACTTTCTAAATAATAGAATGCGTTGCCCTTCATACATTTATTAATATACTGTACATATGGAGGGCAATGCATTCTATTATTTAGAAATCAAGATCCTAACAAGCTTTAAAGTAATTAAATTTGGAATAAAAAAAAAAAAAACTTTAAAATAAATTACAGTTACAGTATCTGAATTATTTAACTTATTACGTACAAATAACTTTATTTTTAAAATAACTAGCTGCAGGCAAAGTTACTGTAAAAAATAAAAAACTACTTGTAACTCATTACTTTCTAAACAATGACTTTAACACAGTTTGCAATCTATCACATTTTTTGTTATTGTTGTTATCCATTGTTCCAGTCTGGAATCATTCACCTTTTATTTTTTAACTAACTTTTAAAGCCCGTCCAAAATTACAAGAATTTAAAATTTCTCGGTCCATCCCTTTCTTTCCCTTGCTCCCCCCCCCCCATCACTTCCTTCCCAGTTGAAAATATTACTGTAAATGGAAAGAATATTAAAAAATGAATCTGCACTATTATTTATTTACAGCTTTGCCAATAGAGGGCACTTTATATTATGCATTATGCCATTCACACCCAGACCATTTTTTTAAAAAAAAAATCTGAGCACTTGAAGTATATCGGAGCAGGCTCTGAATCCAGAGAAATCTGATTTTAAAAAATCGGAGCACGCTCTGTTGTGGATTTTAATAATCTCCGATCACTATCAGAGTACGTTCTGATTGCTCCGAGCAAAGTATCATCAGGATTCAGAGTAGTACCACTACCCACAATGCATTATAATGCAATCAAATTCCAAAATGGAGGAACTTGGACTCATTGACATTTACAGGTATTCTAGGCACTGTAACATAGCATAGATGTGATTTGATTGGTCTAATCTTTGTATAGGCACTATTTTCTCAGCTTAATTTTCTATTTTGACTACAAGATCTTTTACGATGGTGGTGACTGTTTTTTAAATGCTGAAAAAAAAAAAAAAATTTTTTCCAGCCAATGAGATCTCTATAGCTACCAGTACTATACATTTTCTTCTTCTGTTGTCTGCCATCTTTTATTACTCT
>PXIH01S0028023.1:12055-22541 GCA_003024985.2 Euperipatoides rowelli
AATAATGTTATGAACTTTTTTTATTGTAATTAAATAAAATTCAAAGTTGTCTTACTAATTTTCTTTGGGCTTCTTCAATTTTGCGATTATTTTCATCAATAATCCGTTCAAGCTCAGACCGTTTCTTCTGTTCTTCCTCCTAAAATGCAAACATAAACATCAACATGTGGATGCAAAACAAAACAGAAACTATAAAAATTATTTTGTAATTTTTTTTTTTTTGGCAAGCTGAATTTTTTTTTTAATAAAGTAACATAACAATAACTAATTTAAAATCATCCCATTTTATACAATATATACAAAGTAAATTCTAAACTAACAATTTACACAATCAGTATCACTTTACCATACCATCTGCAGATCTAAGGGATACTGTTTAGACATGAAAAAAATATATAGGTAATGTATATACAGTCATTATATAATATACATAAAAGGTTAGTGATTATTATTAGCCTGGCAAATTTAAATTTCGTTTTTTAATGTGAAAATTCTAATATGTTTAGAAAATAATAAAGTTTATTGCCTAATTGGCTAATATCTCAAATGTTTTTTAGTGCTAACCCTGTACATACATAATATAAACATCTGCAAGTGATAAGGGGAAGTTGGAAATAAATATGTTCTGTTAAAATTTTGCCTAAAAAGAAAACTACTAATAGTTAGAAGAATCTGTATATATAGTCTGCAAAGGTGAACTCTGCAGTCGCAATGTATACATAAATAAAATTATGAAATAAAAGAAATAATAGTTAAAAAGAGGAAAATACAGGGTACCTTGACCGGAACTTTCAGCAAAACACTTGTACCGGAAACCGCCTGAATTATTTCTGCAATCTGTCAGTCTTCAATGCTTAAATATGTTTAAAGTTCTAAGCCAAAGAGTGATATTTGGCTTGACTAAATTCACAAGATAAAATCATTAAAGTCCCCTAATCCCAATTTTTCCAGTAGCAAAAAAAAAAAAAAAGGTTAACAAAGATGTAAAAATTGTACAAAGAAATGACCAAACCTATGGTACAGGGCCTTTTCTTTAAATTGCCGTATGAAATTCATCATTTTATACAAAAACAATCCCCTAACTTTTAGGGATGATTATTTTATTTGCAAAATTGTTCCTGTTATAATTTAAAGTTTTTTTTTTTTGTCTTTTAGCTGAAAACAAAGAAAGAAAAAAAAATTGTCTCATTGAACCACACCAAACAAAAAGGTTAAAAAGGTACTTGCATGGCCCGAGGCATCTTGGTTCATTAAGAGGGTGCCATTATTAGATGCAACCTAGAAGAAACTGCTGGGAACATTTACAAAATACAGAAATTCCTGCTTCTAGTAAGGTTTTAAACAGGACTGTATACATGCTGCCATAGGAAAGCTAAAGTAGCAGATTATTTTGTTTGGACTAGTTATTGTGCGTTTAGTTACTGGTCAACAATGACATATCTTTACCATTTACTAATAAAAAATGAATCATATATTCAAAATAGATTATCAAAACAGAATGTTGAAAGAATAGCAGCATTTTAAAAAAATAACATATAACAAATAATTCTTATAACTAAATAAATTACATAAATGCCTATATTTATTAAACTTTAAAAGAAACTTAGCATTACAAATTATTAAGACACAAGATAAATAAGCACTAAAATATATATAAAATGCTAAGCTGAGCATCTGTTCACTTTAAAACTATGCACTATTACACAACAGCATTAGTTACTATGTTAGCATTAAAGATAACATTCCATTTTGATTTATTTTTCATGCTAGTAGTAGCATATATATTTTAGATACTGTTTTTTAGATGGAATTCAAATTGTATTCATCAAGATATGTCATTGCTGCCTGATAAAGGTGCCACCAACTTGCCAGTACCTCTTTCTTACGTTGATCCTCTAATTCAGCTTGCCGCCGCCGCTCCATCTCCTCAAGCATCTGTTGTTCCATAATCCTTTTTGCTTCCTCTACTCTCCTTAGAACTTCAGCTTCAATGTCATCTTTGCGTTTCTCCAATTCCTCTTCAACACGCTTGGCCACAATTTCTTCTATCCTTTTAGCCGTCTCCTCTTCAATTAGTTTAGTTTCTAGTTCTTTTTGACGACTACAAAAAAAAAGTATATGTTGCATTGAAATATAATTTTATGTTTTTAAATTTAATTAACTGAATGAAAAATGATTAATTATATAACCTACGCTACAGTATCAAGAAAAATAATACTGAAAATAACTTTTTAATAATGTTGATCAATTATTAGGATATTTGAATGAACATGATGAATTTTGTTTTATAAATCTTAAAAAGTGACTAAATAGGGTTGGGGCTTTTCCACTGGAAAAATTGATATTTTGATTCACTAGCAGGTAGTTAGATTTTTTTTTATAACTTTTTTTCTTTTGTCTTTACAAATACTGTAGCTCTTTCAGTTTCAAAAAATATTTATTACAAAACTTTGTGATAAGTTGTACTATTTTTTAATTTTTTTTATTTTATTTCAACATGTTTTTGCGGCAGAATAGCCCTAACGGTGGAACTATTCTGCCATCCTATTTTTTCCAGTCCAATTTGTTATATTTCTATTAAAAATGATGTCTTACTTCTAAATAACCTCTATTTTGCTTCTTTGTAAAATTGAGAAATAATGGTGGGACTATTTCGCCATCCTATTTTTCAGCTTAATTTGATACTGTATTTTTTTTTCACTAAAAATTATGTATTTCTTATACATAATCTTCACTCTACTTTATTTTCCAGTAAAATTGAAGAAATGCAATAAATATGGCAGTAAGTATCCTGCCATTTTGAGTAAGTCAGGAGTCGATTTCCTTTCCTAAAAAAGCTTAATTTAAATTTAAAAATATAAAGGAAATTGCCTAGCGTAATAGAAAAAATAAGTCGATAAACTATAAAATTTATCATATTTTCAAATAATTAAACCTATTTGATTAAAAGCATTATAACTCTAAAAGTTAAAAAAATAATTACAAAATATTAATGAAAATGGGTAGAAGACCTTCCGGCGAAATAGCCCCAGTGAGTAAATAAAATAAAATTTAAAAGATTTATTAAGAACTTAACTTAAAATGTAAAATATTAAAACCCTCTCCAAAAAAAAAAAATGCAGTGAAAAATTAAAAGATATGTGAATGCTAAATAATTCACTCAACAAAAATCTAACATAGCCTACAGTATATCTGTAAACTCATCATAATGAATGCATAAAAAATATGATTTATCAGTGTTAAAATAAAGTGCCTTTTTAGAACTTTATTAATTTTTTTTGCAAGACTTGGGAAGTATAAACCCACTAATCAAATGTAATTATTCACATTTCAAACCATTCCATCATCTTATAATAAGCATTAAACCCTATGATAGCAGGATAAATCAATGTTTATCATAAGATAGCTACAATATATTATAAAATGCAATGTTTAGGCTATATGATTGTTAATAAATTAATACCACCTTGTATATTTGTGGTTAATATTAGTTCTACAGCCTATAAATGATATATATGACAATAATTAAATATAAATTGCAAATACTACTAATAAATAACATCAAAAGCTGTAAGAAAGAAATAATAGAATACAAACAATAATACTGATACAGGCACAATGAGCTATATAAGCATTACAAAGATTGAATCAAAAACAAGAACTAAACTACGATCTTCAATTAAAAATCAGCATTACCGACTTTATATTACTTTTTTCTAAAATTCTTACATGTTACTCAGTGGATTGAAATATTCAAAACATTAGAAATATGTTTTTATTCTTAAACATCGTCAGTCAGCATGGCTTTTTCCTTCATACTGAATTGTTCAGGATATCCAACTTCAATTACTAAAAAGTCCACAAAAACATGGACTATAGTGAATACTAATTCAAATCATGTATGTTTGTCTTTTCAATTTAATAGAAAACCTGACTACATTATTGGTTATTCCATGCATTCTTTTTTTTTTCACACTGTGCTGCTATAAAAGAATATGAAAGACTTAATCTACATTTCATTTGCCAGGTAGTAATCATGTGCCAGCAGTTTGTTTCTTCTAAGTGTATACAACAGGTCTTTCACCATCTAGCACCTTCAGTGCAAACTATATTAATATTTATGCTTTTAATAAAAATGTTCCAGCATCCAGAGAACCTATAATTTGTCCCAAGACATGAATAGGAGCAGAAGCTAATATTGAGGCCAACCCAATCAAAGCCTATGCTCAAAACCTGGACTTTACAATAATTTAGATACCACTAATAAAACTGACAATGCTCCCACTGGTACTTAGCTCTAGTAAGTTCCATCTATGATCTTACTCCATAATAAACCAGGAACTGTATACATTTATCTGTATATAGTACCTATACCCATTGCTTATGTTTGATAATTGAAATTGTATTATGTATTTAATGTTAAATAATGTTTTAATGATAATCTTGCTTTAAAGACTTCTTTGCCAACATTGTTATTTAAAAACATTTACAACGTATATTAAGCCTTGGAAATGTAAAACCACTTCAGATTTGTTTTTCAACATTATTAAATATTTAAAAAGAATTTAAACTCATATCTAAGGGTAAGCTTGATTTCTTTCTAAGAGTCTGAACCACAACAAGTACAAATCCAAACTTTAACAAATTTATCCTCGAGACTCAATTGCCCATGACTTTACACTGTGGTTCCATAAAACTATTATAATCTTGTTCTTGTATTTAAAATTTATTAAAAAATCTTAATAGAAGCAAGATTTGTTTTAATAAATTCTTCTAAAGCAAAATTAGCAAAACTAGGTCTGACAATAATGCAATTGTTATAGCTATACAGTAGCCTATATTAATTTAAAAACTCAAGCTTAGTAGTATTTAAAACTCTATAACAATATTTTTATCTCTTTAAAGTGATTCAACTATAATCAAATCGCAAAAAAAAAAAAAAAAAGGCAAGACAGTTATCGATTACATAAAAAACTGTATAAATTTAAGAATGCAGTAATTAAGGGTTTTTTTTTGGAACAATAACTTTAGCATCTATAAGTATTGTACAGTAGGCTATATACAGTATATTTACATACATTGTATCAAATGCTTATATTATATTTTGTAATTTATGATGTACTGTAGTAACGATTAGAACCAACTGAATTGTAAATCATTTTTGACATCTCTATAAGAATAGAAAAGTCTAGTGGAATATTTTAATTGAAAGCTCTGCTAAAGCAGATCCGACAAGCTATTTTGAGCTCCTATCACTTCCCTGCCTTGGGGATCAATTTTTGAAAATTTAGAATAAAGGAGTTTGCTGGCTAACCACCTAGCAAACATCAGAGTTCCAATTAATCCTGAAATGGTTATCGATTGGTTAGCCAGAAGTTGTTTAAGATTACCAAAAACTATCAAGCAGGCTTAGATTAATTGTCCATTTTTTATTATATACTTTAACTATGCAATATTTTGTAAGTTCACAATTACAATACGTTTAAATGATTAGGTAAACCATTTACAGAAATTAACAGATAATGGACACTTTAATATAAAGCAGCTTAATCATCATCACTTGTAGAGAAAAATACAGAGCTCTTCTACAGAAAGTTGAATAGGAACTGAAAGTGATGCTGATGAAGCATCACTGGAACAGCTTTCCTGCCTACATCATTAGAATAATAAATTGCCTCTTCAAATTTATCAACCTTTTTCATATCTAGAAAACTAATCATCACTAGTTTAATTAAAATTGTATGAAATGTTGTCATTTCTCTTGCTTCAGGAAAATCATTTGGCTCAATATTGTTTATCAAATGATCATGCTATTCAATGTTGTTGTATGCAGTATATAACAAAATTGTGATTATTTCTGGAACACAATCCCAGTTGACTATATGCTTCTGCCAACCATTTAACCATCTCTCTCCTAATTTTAATGAAGTTTCATGATTCTTAGTAGGTTGACAGCAGAGCTTTCAACCTATTTCTTAGGGCAATTAAATCAAAATATCTGGTTGTCTCAAAATAGCCTTATATTTTTAAAATATTTTGTATTCTGCTGAGCATAGAATGTTTTTCTGTGAGCAGTGACAAAAAAAAAATACTTATTTATAAGAATCTCTCTATCTAGGCTATGTGTAGCTTTCACCCCACCCAAACTGGAAAATTCCACTTCAAATATTGATGAAAGGGGAAGGGAGTTCAATTCTATTTATTTCTGACCATGAATTGTATAAGAAATTCAATAGTACAGTTTGTATTGTTTTATTGAAGTTTAGATGGTTTTTCGGTTAGAATTATTCATTTTCTAGATTTTAAATATTAAATAAGCATTTGCGTCATTATTCAAGTTTGTAAGACAGTGGAAAAGTTTGTTTTCAATTAAGTCCCTCAAAACTTTCTAGTCTATCTCACTCAAACCGAAAGAACATTTAATTTGCCGCATCTTGGCTCTGCAAGTCTTAATAGTTTTAATTACAATTGATTAGCTTACAATGTTAAAGGTGTATATACAAAGTGAGGAGAAAGGTGAAGTAAATGTATAAATGGTGCTATTTAAAAATTGTGTCCAGAAATTACTGTAGCTGGTTTCGACAATTCTGTATTATTTTGCTATTGTTAAGAAAATTCTAGCCAAAATAAAAAAATATTGCCAACACCAATTGACAAAAAAAAATCTAAAAATAAATCAAACATTAAGTTTCTAAGTAAATTATACTGTAGCTTACTAATTATTACATCAGAGCTTTCATTAAGATTCAAATTTCATCAATTCAATAATTTTCATTCCAACTCTTTGTTTTCTGAGTAAATAACCAGATATGATAATCATCATCATAATTCAAATTGATTATTTAACCATTTCTACTCAAATGTAGATACTATATCTATTATAAAAACTTTTCTTCCACTCCAATGTCGATATTATATCTACATTTTCTCTTACAATTCAACAATCAATGTTAACCTCAAAAATGCTTCAAATTAATTACATTTATCTTCAAAAGGACTAAAATATATATGGCACGGTAACCAAATGATTTTTTAAAAAAAGTTTAAATTAAAATCAGGGGATTTAAAACAATGCAATATTTTTTTAAAATAATTTGGAGTAACGAAACCATATATTAAAATAATTGGGGTGGAAAGGGTTCGCTTTAAACTATTTATTTTTAAAAAAACTTTAGATATTTGGGATTTTAAAATCAAATGGTATAATACAAACTTGATGAAAGCTCTAAATGCCGATATTATTAATCATTAGGATTTTGGCTATTTAACTTTCAATTTAACTAACCAATTTTGATTATTTTTAGCAAATTGGCTAGAGAAGATTGGCAGCTTACTCTATGCTTGTCTTCTTGATCGTCGTCTCATACCTTGACACCTGAGCCTTCCTTAAAGTGAAGCAATTATTTTTATTATGAATACAGTATAAAAAATGGTGAAAAAAAAAAAGAAAACAGTTTAGGATTTGTTTACATACAGTACATTCAATCATTTATGCATTTTTTTTTACTTATACTAAATCATATTAGTCAAATTTTTAAGTGTGGGTGTGCTGTATTTTGTTTGTGATAGAAGAAAATCAAGAGGAAGATCCTCAGAAACTAATGTGCCTATGGCCTAAAAACACTATAATCCTATGCTGCTGGTCTATAATGCAATATTAATATGCTGTAAACATTTAAAGCTGATAATGAAATGGATCATACTAATAGGCTATAGACTAGCCAACTAATATTTATCATAAATTATTTTAATAAAAATAATCACAGTATGCTTCCACTTCATTTTTCATGAATTTTAAGTAAAATGAAATTATCTAAATTTCATTTTTTCCTCAAGGGAGGAATATAATATTTAATGAGGTACTGTATATACTGTAATAGGAGTAAAATTATCTGGATATCAATTTTTTTGTTTCTCTTCAAATATAGTAACTTTAATTAACAATGATTTCAGTACAGTAACTTTTTTCTCAAATTGTTCAGCCTCAGGAATGATGACTTAATCCTGAATTTTAACAGTGTAGTCTATACAATCATACAAATAGCAACAAATTAAGATCTTTCACTACTTTAATTACAATGCAGTCCAACAATTTATGATTGATAATAAAGTTTCCTTTACATACTTTGTTTATACACAGACGCTTATAGAATTTTAAAGTGTTGTTTAAATGCTAAATCTACAGATACTTTAGTTTTAATATGAATTTTAAATACAGTAAATAGTAGATTATATTACTACAGTAACTAAAATATGATCTCCGTGGTCAAAAAAAAAAACAATAGCCAGAATACACAGGTCAATATCAAAATGGCTATGGGTAACAATCTCAATCAACAAACTATATTTAATCATAGCTGAAATTAAAGTTTACTTTTTTTTTTAATTTGTGGATGCATGTTTTTTTTATTGCCATTAATACAGTATTTAATTTAAAGATTCATTATAATATTTGTAGAGCCAGTTTATAAACCATCTTAGTGTCTTCCATGATGAAATAATATATCAAAGGAAAAAATAGAGATGTTATTTTCATAGGACAATTAATTTTTATTGAATTTAAAATAATTAAAAAATTTAATAGCTTCATAAAATATTAAAAAAAAATTACCTAATAAAATGCTAAATAAAATGTCACGATTCATGAATGCAAGTTTTGCTATGAAAACAAGTCACTCAATGAGCATTTTCCTTCAGGTCAATTAACTCAAATCGAGAATGAGCACTCAACAGCTTCAACTATCTAACAAGATGTTTGTGAACGGCAGGATTCTTTTTTGAATTTAAGAGAGTTTTATGAAGCATAAGTATCTCCAATGATTTTTTTTATTCCTAGCAATAATTTAAACATTAAAAAAAATTATTGTATTGCTATCATTGATGAAGGTTTATATTCAATTAGTGATTCCAGAACTAATCAAAAACGTAAACATTCGGTGTGCACACAATTATTTCCCATAACATTATTCCAAAATGGAAGCCTAACTAATATTAATACTACTAATATTCGAATCTCATAAAATTTTAACAAAAATCTCTAATAGTAGGGAGATCCATGCTTTTTTAAATAAAATTAAAAGAAAAATTATAATATTTTTTCTTTTAATTTTATTTATTTCAAAGTTTTTCTATATCAGTTATAATTTATATTATTTTCATTACTATTTTGAGTTATTTATAATATTTTTTTAATATTACTTTAATATATTTTACAACTTAAATATATTAGACTCAAGTCCTATAACAGTATGGGATTGAACCCATCCTCTATCTAGTAATAGGCAAGCTCTGGCTTAACCCCAGACTGTCATAACAAAGTTTCTTATAATAACTATAACCTAATAATGCTAATGTTAATAACTTATTGTATATATATATACTGTACATTAATTTAAAAAAGATACCAACCTGGAAAGCATGGAGTTTGTATTCAGCAAGATTCATGTATTTGTGTCATTTACAGTAATTTTAATTAGATTTATAATTTTAAATTAATTGAAGATTGTTATTTTGTTTTTGATGTCTTAATTAGTTGTGTTTGTATAAGTTTGGCAACTCAATATAGCCTAGTTTAGTTGTTAAGCAACTGTATGATCTGCTTATGTGTAGTAATATCTACATGTACTATTTACAGTATATATATACGGTATAATGTATTTACCAGCTTATAGTACGTAATGCTGTCTAACATAATCATTACTGATCTAACCATTTAATAATTTTATTCAGTTAAGTTTAATGGCTAAGAACTCTGAGATAGTTTGATATCATTTACAAAGGCTTGAGCACTGCATGAATAACTTTCAGCAATAATAATGTGACTATAGTGGAATCACTAAGGCTGTATATTTTATCATTTGTTCTTTGTCTGACTCAACATGTTCATTCAGTGATTAAGAATGAATAACCTTGTCATTCGGACAGTTTGTCACCTTCCTGAAACCACTGCTCAGAATAACAAAAGCTTCAGCTATTTGACTTTTCAATGGCATCGTCACACATTGAATGGTGAGGAGAGATGGCCTAGGTGGGGGCAGTCAGGCATGACTGTTGGAGAAGAGATCCATACCTACCAACCTAGTAAAACCCAAAATACTAAGATCTAGGCTACATCCAAAAATACAAAAATGGGGCAAAAAAAATTTTTTTTATTAAAAATACAAAAAAAAAATACTAAAACATTTTAATGAAAACAATTTTTTTTAATGGAATAACAGAACTGCCAATACTAAAACTTTTTAATTGAAATTAAAAAAAAAAAACTTCATGATTGGGGAGGAGGGGGTTGAACATCAGTAGGAGTTAGAGAGAAGACCAGGCGCATCACTAGAAATTTGTAATAGAGGTGGCGCACCTACAACCGGAGGTCCAGGGACTGACCCCTGTAGAAGGAAGGGGGGAGTATCAGGAAGCACAGGCCCTGAGAGCTGGAATTTTATTAAAATTGGATATTATAAATGGACACTTAATGATTTATTTTATAAAT
>PXIH01S0028114.1:3013-14008 GCA_003024985.2 Euperipatoides rowelli
ATATTTTATCTTCAATAACTTTGCCAACAGTTACAAAATGTTGATTTAGGGATTCACCTGATAATTGCAGGTTATCATAATTTGATTTTTTCCCCTATAAGGCCCTTTAGTAATTTCCACATCATAGATTGGTTTGAACTATTTTTGAATATAAGATCTTTGAAATAATTCCTTTTTGCTGAACGAATTTGATGATTTACATTATTTTTCAATTTTTTGTATAAACTCCAATATCCAACATTTCCATAAGATAATGCTCTTTCATGAGCCAAATCTTTTTCTTTTATTAGAGACAAAATATTTCCATTCATCCAGGGGACTCTTTTGTGATATTTATTTTTACCAATTCTTTTTATTGGTGCATGAGTATCTAANTAATAAGGCAAGAGGGACAATAATAATTAAAGCCATCAAAGGCTATAGCAGTGAATAGCAAATATTAGGTCTGTGAGATCCAAGGTGACCACTATAGGATTAATCTCTAAAGACTTAGCAATTCTAATGTTCAAATAGTCAAAAATTATTTAATATTAAAATGTCTATCATCTGAGGCAACATTTTATCTGCATTTACTATTATGGTCTTGACAATCTAGCTAAAACACAGCAATTTTAAAATAAGTATTAACTTATTTATCCCCAACTGCTCAGAATCTTCTTATGGCTATTGAGTTTAATGTTGCTCAGTTGGATACTTAAAAAGAATTAAAGGATTATTTAGACAAAAATAAAGTCATTAATGTGGCACTTAATGCAGGACTAAGCCAACTCATTTAGATCATTGTTCAAACAGATTGGATTATATAGTATTGACATATGGCTCATTATTTAATAATTCAACATACATACTTAAATCTGTATTTTTTTTTAGTTCATTATTGTGGTCTTATTAAGTGAATAAGGGATACTTAATACCTATTTATTCAATATCTAAAAAAACATAATTCATACATTTACAGTTTTGTTTCAATACAAATGATTTTAATGAAGTCATTATAATTTGAACACTAATCTTTTTAAATTACAATGCTAGTAATATTCATTGGGAAAACATTAAAGAATGACGAACTTTTCTAATTTGTAGGTCAAATAATGATTTTTAAAAGAAACTTAACAGACAATAATATGATCTAAGAGCTACAGTAAAGAGCTTACAAAATTTTAATCATACAGAGATTCCCTTCTTTTTTAATTGTAAAGCAAAATTAAATTACTTAAGTAAGAGACAAGAACGGGACCAAACACCCTTTATTAAAAAAAAAAAAACTAGTTTAAAAGCCGTTAAAAATGACATTAATTTCTCCCTTCTTAGCTTGCTATACTTAAAACCCATCAAAAATGACGGACATTAATTTCTCCCTTCTTAGCTTGCTATACTTAAAACCCATCAAAAATGACGGACATTAATTTCTTCTTTCTTAGCTTGCTATACTTAAAAGCCTGTAAAAAATTTCTATGGACAGAAAATAGAGCGAAAACATCTTTTTGTGTCATCGCCAGAAGATGACCAAGCAGAGTGACAGACATCATGACAAAACTTGTTCTTTATTATCGTTAGAAGATTAATAGCATCAGTAAATGAAATATCCAACTTGACATCCTCAAGATTTTTTAATAAAAATAATTCTGCCATCTTAACTTACATAGGTCATAAAGCCTATATCAATATGGTGTTAACCTTAAAGATGAAGATGTGATAGATGTTATTCTAAAGCCTTATGTAGAGATATATGAAAATGTATACTCAAAATATATAGTTACTATAAAGGATGTAAACTTTATAATAGATAATGACCCAAATATTGAGCATACTTTTAAGATTCAAAGAAGCAGATATACAAGTAACAAAAATTATAAATAAGGAAAGTGTATCAGGACCAGATAATATCTAGTCCTGACTGTTAACATATTATGGTAACAGTCAAAACATTTTCTTTATTTAGTCACAATGCTTATGTTCTATGATAAAATTAGCTCAATAACAAATATTTATTAGAGTCCTTGATATATTTTTAACCATCCAGGATTATGATACAATTTTTTGTTTTTTAAATATCAATAATTTTCTAAATCTTATTTTTCTTTAAAAGGAAAAATATACATATACCTTTACTAAGTTTCCAGAGTGATATAACTCAAATTAATTTAAGAAAAATAAAAATGCGACTATAATATTTCTGCAACTTTTTTGGTAAATCAAATTTATCAAGGGTTCTCATAAATACTAATAAGGTATCATCCTTAAAATTAGAGGCAGCATTTGTTGGTGCTGAAGTGGGGACTCCCCACTCACTACCAAATGTTTGCTGTTTACATAGATAAACTATTACAGAAAATAAACAGTTCACAACTAGGAATGTGTATTGAAAGTTTTGCAAGAGAGGTATCAGCATATGCCTTTGTTGATGAAGTGACAATAATTATTCTCTTGGATGATTGCGCATGTTTGCAACAAATCTTTGTATTAATAAATAGATATACAGAGGAAATTGGTACTGAATTTAATATAGAAAAACTTTCATATGGAAGCCATCTTCGAATGACTTGATAAAAGACTTTTGCAAGAACTATCCAGATAAAATGTTAATATTTCCTTTCTCGTTCATGGGAATACATATAAGGAACAAAATACAATATAATATAATATATTACTTTTAAAGTAGCCCAATTAAAACTGGAAAAACAAATATTTTTCTTTATTGACAAAAATTTGAATAGTAAATACATTTCTATTACCCAAGCTTTTTTTTTTCATTTTGCATCATATGTTAATTACACTAAAAAGTTTGTAAATAATCTATAAACCATCAAAAATATGAGGCTATGGAAAACAAAACTGATACCTATATCAAGATTCACATTAACCTTAACTCAAAAGTGAAGGAGGACTGGTTTGTCTAGTTTAAATGATTTATTTGATGTATTGAGAGCTAATACTTATGCTACACACATTAAATTTGTAAATTCAGTAGACATTGTCCTTCCAGTTCCTCCCATGGACACCACCGATTATCTTTAAAGGTAGTGTTTTGGATATCTTACAATATGTTTTTCAAAAAAGTAATGGATACCTTACTTTCAGCTGATACAAAATTTAGTTATAAGGCACATTATAAAATATTATATCAAGGCCTTAAACCATTAATAGAAGCAAAATTGATTTGCCCAATATTTAGAATTTTGAAATCAGTAAACATAGCTCCAAACATATTCAAATTTCTTTATAGATTAATGCATAAGAGTTGTTTTAAGAAAGACAGGCTGGTAAATAAATACATAAATTAAATATGGATACAAACTGCAATTTTTGTAATAATTTAGATGAAATAATCTAGATGCCAATACATGATATGACAGACAATAACTTTACTGAAATAAATATTTCTAATAATAATAATATATTCCTCTTGGGATTACAGCTGTTACAAAAAAAAAAGTAATATTTTTTAATGCTCTTTATCTATTTGGAAAATCTGAAATCATGTGGGCCTTTTTATATTTATTTTTGATAGAGATTAAAAAAATATATAAAAATGAATTGGACATAATGGAAACATAAATTTTAGGGTGATGGGTGGCATAATGCAGATTTCACATTATTTTGTAATAAATTCCTAAAGTCATAAATCAATAATGTTAATTTACTAATCTTGTACATATTGTAATCTTGTATACATTAATATACAATACAATGAAATAATATATTTATCTTGTATTCATTATTATACAATAAAATGAAATGATATATTTTATTTAAGTTTGTGTTACTATGCTAAATTATTATAATCTGATTTTATTGGCAAATATCTATAGTTTATGGTTTAATAGTTTTGTTTCTTTGCTCTGTGGTTTTTTTTTTTTTTGGTATTTTGTTGTTTAATTACATTTTTAATGTCTGCATTTTTATAATCTCAATAAAACAAGTTAAAACGGAAGGATTCCTTTAAAAAAAATATCTGTTTTTTTTTTTTAGTTACATTTTTAAGTTGAATACAAGTTGTTATGCTAAACTTTATTAATCCTTTTGTTTCATTTTATTTTATTTTATTTTTTTAGTAGCAAGAGTATCTGTCCATATAGGAAATTTTACACCAACTTTTGATACATATTATGTTAGATGTAATGGACGAATCACAATAGGTAATAAAATTAAATATAAATCATATTACTAAGTTATTAATAATACAAGTAGGTTACTCTAAACTATTGCATGCTATAATGTCTAGTTAGCCTGATCTAATCATTTGGCAATATTGGATATTTAAAGTGTATTATAAATGCTATTTTCAGCTTCAATCTATATATTAATAAGTGAAGGGAAAACTTTGGATCCCTTTTTAAGCATATTGCGCTCACGGAGGAGTGTGAGATTTGACAGAGTTAAAGTTTATATGGAGAGGGAGTGCAATGAGCTAAAATTTATATATAAAATTAAAACATTATTGTTTAGCGTTGTGGCGGCTTTTTACAAAGGAAATTTTCTTATTGGTCGAATTTGACCAATACTGGATTACTAGTTTAATTTATTTTGCCTGAAAAATGTATGTTTACTTTATCAAATTATTAATTGTAGAAGAAATCAATACAAAAAAATATATAAAATAAATTAAATCATTAAAGACCCAGCTACTGTGTATAGAGCCTGTAATAAATACAGAAATGCTGAAGTGTTATGAGTGAAATATTCTCATAATAAAAATAAGTCTCGCCTGAAATGAAATGTGAATAAATCATTAACTGATAATAGCAAGAGAATTAATGGAATAATAAAATAAAGAAATAAGTGATGAATTTCAGTTACTGAATATGCAGTGGTTAAACATGTGTATTTAAATCAAGAAATTATGAAAATATTAAATATCAAGAAAATATGAAATATTAAATGTCAGAAAAGTCATGAAGTTATTAAGTAAAGAATAAGAAGAATTAAATATGAACTTTATTGATTGAGACAATATTATGTAATTAGAAATGAAAAATATGAGAAGAAAGGGCAATCAAAAGAACAAAGAGAATAATATTGAAGAGATTATACAATACAAAGATTTCAATTAATTTCTATTATTTGCTTAATTATTACTAGCCTATTCAGTTTGGTAAAAATAAAACACTAAAGTTCCTCTAACATCATATTTTATATAGCCATGGACATTATTGCCCTTCCCTCATATTTTGTCAGAATCTATTTTATTTCATACTTTGTATACATTAATATACAGACATTTTAATTGCTTGTCATTTGGCATTCAAAATTTCTCAATATTTTTCTAATAGTTATGGCTAATCTTTCTTACTTTATTTCTCTAATTATGATAGCTGGTATTTGTTACTGAATCGTTTACATATTTTAATTAGTCAATTCATATAGTTTTTGATATTTATATTCTTTTTTTTTCATAATTTTCATCTCATTATTCTTGCCAATATTTAATTTATTATTTATTTTAGTCTTTTGGCTGATATTCTTCTTTTTTTGTTATTTATGTACTACTTTGGGTAATATTCCTGTTATTATTATTAGTTTTAATCTGTTAATGATTCCTTATTCAAAATTGTTGTACACAATGTAATTTAAATATAAATTTTATTCTTTAGCCAGTTAGTTTAAAATTCCTATCTTTCATTTAATTCTGGTTTTTCTCTTAATTTACTGGGACTCATTTAAATAATTTTGCTTAGTAACATGTTTCTTATATTCTTGATACTTAATCTTTTTGTTTACTGAAGTCGTATAACTTTTTCTTGATCGTATAACTTTACTAAGATGTCTTATAGTAGACATCTTAGTAGATACAATTATTAATCACTACTTATGTTCATTAATGCCCTTTTGATTTCTTTATATAATTCTGGCCCAGACCCAATCTGTAACCATACGAGAATAATCTCTATATTTATTTCAATAAAATTTCTTCTATTAATATTTATAAAAGTTAAATATTTCATAACTTCAATTAATTTGTGATAACTTTGTTTTTAAATTTAATGAGTCATTCAGTACAGGAATTGGGAATTTCCCTTCTCAGCTATTAGGCCTAACTCCTAATATCACATTGTTTCACACCTTACTACTCCTCATCTCCTGCTGATCTTCAGCCATTTTGAACAATAAAAGTTGTACTTGAACAAAAGGGTGAAATTCCCTTTTACAAAAAAAAGAAAAGAAAATAGAATTCTTTGTGACCATGATCTCTATTTGGAATCGACTGTATAACGACTACATTCTTTGTCCAAGTCTTTGTAAAAAATCTATTAACTTAGTAGATTTGACCGATTTGAGCAGATAAAATCATTGGCAAAAGAAAATTAGTTCCATATACTAACTGTGCAGCTGATATTTTAAAATCTTCTTTTAAGCTTGGTTGGAAGGATTTCCTTCTTATGACATAGCTATCAAGAATGGTTTATGCTTTTACTGAAATCTTTCCTCTAACCACTTAATGTAGGTAATATAGCATAGTATGGATAGGATTTGTTCCCAATAATTTTGAAAAAGATATGAAAATTTATCTTTTAAATTACCTATTCTGCTCAATGGTAATTTTTTATGGATTTGAAACAAACTTAACCTGGTTAAAATATGTCGGTTATGGTTTAAGTGCTTATGCCATTAGTAAGATTTGCAGTAGTGTGAAAACCAATAAGTGCATGTGAAACAGTAAATATATCTTTGGAATAGTAATGATGGTCCAATTATATAATGATGATGTGCAATTGTGCATGTTCACTTAGTATATCAAATTTTTCTTGTAGAGTAACATTGTGCTTCAGAACTTTAACTTTCTGCCAGGGAATGCAGTGCCTCTCTCAAACATCACAGTTCTTCTGAATGAAGGTCCATGCAAAATGATTGCACTTATAAACTATAGCATGATTTCATAGATTTTGAAAATTGTGAATCACTTGACATTTTATTCTTGATAAGCTGCTGAAAGATCTGAACAACTTTAGTGTGAGTTTATTACATATTGCGAAATATCTACAAATACCTAGCACATTAAACTTAAAGGTATTAATGTTCTAAGAATCATGTTTTTTTTATCAGTCTCTTAAGCTTTTGCCATAGTCTTCTAGATAATCAATTGCATTTATTCTGAACAATGTTTCTATTATGACATTAAGGGTTTCAGAAATGTGTCTAAAACTTATTGTGTATTGTTCATAAAATCAAGTTGTCTTGATTTTGCAGATTTTAATGGCTTTTGCTTCAATAGGAAAATCAGATTTTGTGACAGTGTGAAAATCTTACTTTTATTATTTGTTATAAATGTTTAGTGGCAGTATAAAAAGGGAAGAGCTCGGATTGCAAAGAATATAGCTAATATTTTTGCTTTTTTAATTACAAAATGTAAAAGTGGCTACCAGTTTGTAACTTTTCTCTGTTAAAGACTTATCCCTGTAATGGTTTTAATGTATAAGACATTGCCAACAGTTGCACAGGAGTTCAAAAAGTGTGACATGAATAGTAAGCATTTCTCATAGGCAACAGTGGAATTGTTTGTGCAATGTATTATCTATTTTACTTTTTTTCTACCATTGATGGCCTGGTTGCATGAAATTTGACAAAAAATACAATTGAATTTGCTCATATCAAAGAAACATCTGATATTTCCTACACAACAAGATTGAGTGTCATGTAATTAGTTTCAGGAATCCTGAATGTGATTGGATTTCTGTTCTGAACTGTGATCTTATTTAATTACTGATAGTCTGGCTACTGTACTCAGATAGAAAATTGGTCGTTGAGTTATTTTATAATGGGGTTAGGGTGAGCTCAAAATCTTTTGGATGGTCAACTGATGCCATTTTTTCATCTTTTAGCAAATTTTGTTTAGCATCTACTAATTTTTAGAAGGAACTCTATATGCTTTTGTAAACACTGGCGGTTTTAATCATATAATCAATGTTATCTCTATACTTTTGCTCACAATTTTTGATTCAGTAAGACAGGCTATGCAATGAAAACATTATGAAACTCATATGTTTAGACTCAAACCAAAAACTTGTATGTCTAATTTATTATTCGCTGCTAATAATGTTGATGGTAAGTACAACTTTTTGATTCATTAGCAAGTCTGTGTTTATTCACAGATTGCATTTTATTTCACCTCAGTTTCTATAAAAATAATAACTTCCCAAGGAGTCCAGGATGTTGGTACCAAATTGATTGAAGTCGAGAAGCACTTGACGTGTTATGACTTTAAGGTATCAGACAATCTGTAAGCCATTATCGGTTACACATAAAATTACGAAAATCCTTATTACTAAAATATATCAGTATAGTTTTAAACTTTTCTAATTTGTTCTCTAATAAGCTCAAAGGTAACAGTTTCCTGTATATATTTTCTTATATTATCATGTAAAACATTAATAAAAATATTTTTATGCTTCTAAATTCACTACAATTTATTTATTTTACATACTGTAACTATTTTAATATTTTAAATAAAGATAATACTATTTATATATTTTAGATCAACAAAAAGGTTCACGGTTTATTGAATGTGAATTACCCAACTATAATGGCATGGTTATTATAAAATCTATCGTTAAAATAAATGTATCTGAAGTAAAAATATTTGCATATGATGAATCTGGTAAGTTAAATATTATTAGGCTATATATAGATTTTCTTTAATTGTGGAGGAAGGGGGGGGGGGAGACACAAAGTTATTTAATTAGAACTATTTATTTTTGAATATTTTTTTTTTTTATTTTCATTGTAGACACGAAATACTGTGATCGCCCTGAAGTTTCTCAAGGTTTTTATCTTGAGCCTTTAAACAGGTCATATCCAGTTGGTTCAAATGTTACTTATTATTGCGATCAAGGATTTGTTATATCTGATAGCAATGTGAGAACTTGTAATTCGAATGGTACTTGGAGTGGGAACATTCCTGAATGTAAAAGTAAGTTTTATCATTAGATTAAATTTAAAAAAAAAAATGACTTTTTTTTTTTTTTTGAGGTTTTCAAAATAAACCACAACTGTATTAAAACTTTCATATAAAGTGTTTATTTCCTCTAAAAAAAAAAACAAAAAAAAAACGTATTAATTTAAACACATAAGTATACTCATATAATTTTTGGTACCAGTGACCGCTGGAAAGCTGAGTCAGTCATCAAGACGAGCTGGAAAGTTGATTCAGTCATCAAGACGACTCGACTAAGCCTCTTAGGGCACACGGAAATAATTGTTTTAAAATACAAAAGTTTTCATCCTATCAATTATTCAAAAATTAAGCCAAAAATTAAAAGAAAATGCACATTTCTAGGTTTGTCTTGGGAATGTACATATACAGTATCGTGTGTGCCACCAAGCCCTGAAAAAGTAGACTCAGTGTGATACAAGTTATCAAAAGCACTATTGTGCACTTTTCTGGTCTGAAGTGACTGAGAAGAGGAACAGAACAGGATTGTGTAGAACATACTGTGCTAGTGCACTGTGATGACATAAAACTTCATCTTATCTAACATACACACTTCTCATGAATGGCTTGCCCATTCATTATATGCAATGGAGTCTTTGCATATAACGAATGATATAAAAATATCGAATATGATTTGGAGTAAGCTAGTGTTTTAATGGCCCACAAAGTGGAAGGTTTTTACTATCTTGGTTTTCATGTTGTTGGAGATGACGGATTTCTGATGAATCAGGGTTAAATAAAGTACTGAAGAACTCTTCAAATTCAGAAGGCATTATTGTTTTGAACCAAGAATCTTAATATCCATGCTATCACAGAATTTGACCCCTAATTCATAGTTTAGGTTTAACAAGCTTTCTTTTAAAATATTGGCACACTCTGCAATGGGAGTATGACTTCGAATAACATCATCAACTTCTTCTGGTTTCAGTGTTGAAGAAAAAACATAGTTGGTTTGTTGTTCTTATTAGAAGTTGAGAAAGTTATGGCACTACCAAAATGATTACATAGAAACATCTTAAGTTCAGGTTGTTGACTTTTACTTTACATGATCTAGAATTCAGTTTGTCACAAACATAGCTTAGCGTATAGTAAAATCCATGATTCAGTCCCACCTCTAATTCTCCAGAAATCATTTGAAACAATGCCAGCTTCCCAGTACATTGAGGGCCTCCTACATAATGACCTTTCTTTTTCATTTCACGTTCATTCTGGCAGAGGTAGGTTGAAATGCAACTATTATGGCAGAGAATGTCTGCCCCAAAAACAATTGCTACATCCTGAATGTCACAATTCCGAATGACTACTGAGTCTTGAAAGAATACAATGGCCTGTAAAAAATGCTCAGCCCTTGGTGACTTACAAATTCTGTACTTTTCATACTGTCTCTTATATTTGACTTACTGCTACACTTTGATATACACAATTTCCTCTATCTTTGTCGGTGGAGTCTTACTTTTTGCTTCTTCAACTTCAATGCTATCATTAGATTGGGATTGTTGTGCTAATGATTGTGGGGCTCTCTTGTGACAGTACTGTTTGTAACATTTGTTAATTACATGATAATAAACAGTACATCAATGTGAAGATATGATAACTCTTCCAGTACTTTGTTCTTTCTTATGGTAGCTGCACCTATAATCTTCTTACATCCATTTTCTGTGGATATTAAATTACCATCAGCTTTGTTACTTAATACACTTTTTAGCTTGAGTTCTTTCTAATGGCTGCCAATCTGCAGTATTTTTTCTTGTAAGTTTGATTGGCACACTCATTGTTTTTATGAATTCATTACACAATTAAAACCTGCAACAGAATATAGAAATTAACATTCTTGTATGAAAAAATTAATTTGACATAATGGTTTGAATATTTTGCATAAATACTTTCAATATAAACTGAATACAGTAAAAAATCTAGCAAATAAACCTACTGTCCTTGTTCTGACATCGTGGTCCAGTCAGTAGTGATGCTGACAGAATACATGTCAAAGACATATGCTGCGATTAGCACAGGTTTGTGTCTCAGCTGAGTCGGTTATGGAATGTTTTTTTTCCTGTCTTCTACCA
>PXIH01S0028117.1:0-10374 GCA_003024985.2 Euperipatoides rowelli
CATTCAAATTTTTTGTCTTTTATCCAAACCAAAAAAAACAACTTATCAAATTATTTACATTCAAATTTTTTGTCTTTTATCCAAACCAAAAAAAAAAGCTTATCAAATTATTTACATTCAAATTTTTGTCTTTTATCCAAACCAAAAAAAAAAAGCTTATCAAATTATTTACATTCAAATTTTTGTCTTTTTTATCCAAACAACCAAAAAAAAAAGTCTTAACAAAATATTTTGTTGGGAAGAACACCTTCAGAAATTGGGGGTACCCGAAGCCAACTTTGCCGCAATGTTTGCCCCCCAAACAAAAATGTCTAGATCCATCACTGGCTTATTATATTGTGTAACCTTTAGATTGGTATTTAGAATATTCTCACATAAATTAAAAAAAAAAAATTGTTCTTTCTGAGAAAAAAATACTTGTAGCTATTTAGAAGTTACCAGAAGAAATGAATCTTCAATAGATTTGCTCTGTTCTTTTAAATACATAATATTTTAACTTAATAGTAATTAAAATGACATCATTTTTAATGAGATCACTTTATCTTAGATTGACGTAAATGCTTTGGAGCAGCAAATACGTGAGAAGAAACAGAAGGATGATTTGGAAAAGCAGCGAAATCTTGCTTTTGGTAAGAAAATACTGTATGTATCAATATAAACGTGGACTCTTGTAGAAGTAAATTTGTTTTATGTAAAAAAAAAAAAGGTCTTTTGGGGAAAGGAGTCAGGGTCTGGTTATTGGTAAAAAAAATTATTAGTTCAAGTTTATAGAAAAAAACAATAAACAGAGTAAGATACTGTAGTTGTTCTTCCTGCAACATTTGACAATTTGAAAATCAATAATTATTTCAAACAAAAATAGAACATTAGTAAATATTAAATTTTTGTGTTATTCCAAAATGCATAAAGTAAATTTGCATAAATTGAGAACTACCTGTATCTGTTTATTTTCTTTTTTAATTAACAGAAAATAAATTAATATCTATTTTTTTTTTTTTTTAGATTCAGACATAACCCATAACAGCAAGTTAACATTTTTATTGCAGCGTCGGCAAGAAAATGATTTGAGAGAATTAAAGCACTCTCTTAATCAGTATCGTCATCTTCATCAACAGCCTTCCAGTCGAAAGGAATGGGACCTCAATAATCCAGACAGACTAAAGACAGATGTTCCTGCTCGGATTTGTGATGATGATCCCCGCTGTGGATTGGCAAGCATGCAGAAATTTATTGGTGAGGATTTGAATCAAAAAGCACGTTTAAAACATCAACAAGAACAATATCGAAATTGGTTGCTGTTGCAAAAGCAAGAAAAAAGAGAGGCTGAAGCCTACAAGGATCAGGCCAACAGATTATATGATCTAAAGCGGATTGAGCTTGATCTCAGAGCCATGGACTTGCAACGTGCTGAAGAGGGATGCAAGAAAGCTATTTCCATTGCTACAGAAAATTTTAACAAAGCTTTAGTAAGTAATAAATTTTAATAACTTGATATACGGTATACAATCTTTATTTATTCTCATGATTACTATATTAAAAAAGCTTATCAAATTATTTACATTTCAATTTTTGTCTTTTATCCCCCAAACAAAAAAAAAAAAAAGCTTATGAAATTATTTATTCAAATTTTTTTATCTTTTATTCAAACCAAAAAAAAAAGCTTATCAAATTATTTACAATCGGATTTTTTTGTCTTATCCACACAACCAAAAAAAAAAAAGCTTACGAAATTATTTACATTCAAATTTTTTATTTTATCCAAACTAAAAAAGAAAAGCTTATCAAATTATTTTCATTCGAATATTTGTCTTTTATCCACAACCAAAAAAAAAAAAGCTTAAAATATGGATTTCCCATTTAATTTCTTACATTTTTTTTAATATCTTACCGTACTTTTAAATTATTTTACAAAAAAAAAATGCAATTCTCTTTTCTTTAGCTTACTATTCTCTTATCAATAGTTTAATCAATTATTTTGGTTAGGGGTATTCTCCTTAACCCTTTCCACTCCAATTGAAAATTGTCTTGTTTGCATTCTTTTAAATCCCCTGATTTTAATTTTTTGGTTTTTTTTTAAATCATTTGGTAAGATTAAAAACAAATATATTTTAGTCCCTTTGAACATAAATGTTATTAATTTAAACCATTTTTGAGGCTAACAATGATTGTTGAATTGAGAATTGTAAAGTAAAAATGTCAGTATAATACCATCCTTGGAGTGGAAAGGGTTAATTTCATCACTTCATAATGTCAGGAGAGTTGTTTCATATATGGCTATTTCTTAGATCAGATTAGACCATTCTAAACTAAAAAACATCATTCATTTCAAAATTATTTGCAGAGGAAAATATTTGCTATTTTGAAGTATTTATGGTTTCATCATAGAAAATACAAGATATAATATAGCTCGAATCATGTATTAATATATTTAAGTATTTTTAATTAATTAAAAAATAGAAAAGTGTTGAATTATCTTTTTATTTGGGACATGAAAAAAAGGCCTTTAGAAAAATGTCATTATCCACTTCTTAAATGACTTNAACATACTGCTTTTGATATTAAATATAAATATTAAAATCATAAATACTATCTGAATGAATTCATATGAGAAATTTTAATAATAATTTAATTAAATAAAGATTCAAATATAATTCCATACGGTGTGTCCAAAGGAAAAAGAAAGATTAATTTTTAATTTGAGAAAAAGTTTGGTATCATACTTATGTTTTGAGGTAAAATTTTACAAATCTACCTTAAATTCAGGACTCTATTTTACAAGTTGGTGATTAGGCCTACTTAGTCACTAAAATAGAAGATAAAAATGATAATCTGTCTATTGTCAGTAATCATTATTTAATAGGCTACACCCGTGATAATTATTTTATAGTCATGTTGATCTTATTGTTAATTTATTGATTTTATATTAAAATAACTTTGATATTATGCATGATGAAGATTTAATTGAAAATATGCTATTTTTAGTACAAATTATTTTACATATTTTTTTTAAAGATGGTATCTTACTCTAATCTAATGAACATAATAATATTAGACTTGACCAATTTTATTAAGGATTTCAATTTGGTGTTAATTTATATTTAAGCAAAATGATAATTGTCTCCCATTTTTTTCCAAAACTTTATTTTATTCCAAAGCTCTTGATCTATTTTTGGGATAAGATTAGTAAGTGCTCATCTTGAGCACTTACTAATCTTTAAATTACAAACGAAACACAGAAAATGAAGGATTCTGAAAGTTATGCAAGTTAAGCTGCCAGTTTGATAGGAATTTCACTAAGGTCTTACTATTTAATAGTTACGAGATACTTTAATTTCTCATTTTTGTCCAAAGTAATTATAGCTTACTTCAATTCTTTTATGATATCAAATACGAGTTTATGTTTAGTCATTAGTTCAGTTAATTTGTAGTTAAAGTTTTGATTCCGCGCTATTTAATTTGTGAATAAAAACATGCCAAAGTAGACTGAACAATCAGTTTATATTTCCCATGTATCTTTTCTTCTTTCGGTGCATTTTTTAGAGCAGGTTGGAAAACGAATATCTCTATCAGCGAGTTACCATACAAATGAAACTTCGGTTAAACTTATTTGCATTAATAATTTAATGTAGGCTACATTACTAAGCCAAAGAAGCAATTCCAGGTTTGATAATAACAGTCATGTTCATTAGCATATTCTTTAAAAAGAACGACAGATTATTACCCAGAATTCATCTAAAGATTTTAATGATTTTTGAAACCTTTTAATATTTGCATGTTGTACTGAAATTTGTGTGTCAGTGCTTTTCACTAAACGTTTCCATGAAGTGAAACACTTGTATGCAAATGCTGTTTCACTGCATGCTGAACCTAGAAAAATCAAATCAATGTGTAAACAGATTTATCAGTACTTAGTTTTTTTTCAAGCGCAGCATTCAACATGAAAGCTTTTAGGACTTCCATTGTTTTTCTCAATTGAAAGATGAATTCAGCGTTGGTGTTACACATGATTTTTGTACTTGGAAATATTATTTTTCACATACTTAATGCAGCCGTGAAAGGGTTTAGTGATTAGTTTCTATTTTCTTGTATTTGATAATCATTTGTTTTAATGTTGTACCTGTTGAAATATTGTTCCAAAATAAGTGTCCCTGTTAACTTTAACCCCATGGGTTTATTGTGTTTAGGCTAGAGAAACAGCAGAACGAAAACGGCTTAAAAAACAACAAGAAACAGATGATAATATCACTGAAATAGTTCACCACATTACAGGAGATATCTTAACTGAAAATCCAGATGCAGCGCTTAGTGCCTTTGGTGCACATCGGGTTATCCCCGATAGGTGGCGAGGTATGACTCCAGAGCAAAAAGCTAAAATTTTGGAAATTCAAAAGCAACAGTTATGTGAAAATGAGGTAAGAATTTATTTATTATTTGGCATTAAATTATCTGACCTTCATGTTAAAAAAATCTGTTTGGTAATGTGCATGTTTTATATAGTTCAATCTACAGCAAATGATCTTTTCCTAAATACTGTATCTTTCTTAGCAAGTTTAATGGCATTATCTGTAGTCTGTTAAGACATAATATCTGAAGTTTTTTCTTCCTAAAAGATTAATTTCATTTTGATAGGAAAAAATCCTGTACATTTAAATCATATATTTCACAATCTCCTTTCTCTTACGACTATTTTTTAAGTGAAAATATTTTGTTACTGTCCTCCCCCCTCCCCACATTTTTTATTAGGAAAGAAAAGCTCAAAACTATTTATATTATTTTTATTGCCAAGCTTTCTTAAATGCACCCATATTAGTTAGGACAGAGGGCATTATAAGACTTTCTTGTTCTTATAATTTGGAATGAATTAAACTACTTTTTTTGTGTTTCCACAATAGAATCATTTATTGATAAATTAAAAACAAGGGGAGGCTTCATATTAAAAAGTAAATATATTTGTGATTGTTTTTTATAATAATTTTCTTTTGTCAAGATTTTTCTTTATACTGTCTAAAAAAATAAGAAATGAAAAGCATTTGTGTGCCCCTCCCCTATGATAGTTAAAAGGTTTGATCAATTAAGCTATTTTTAGTTAAAATTTGAAAAATTTAACCATTTTAGCAGGTTTGTTCTGACCTAATTAATATTTTTGATTCCTCTAAATATAATTGAGATTAATTCAAAGATACAGTACATTCAATATTTCAAGTCACATTTGACATACAGGACTACTTAGAGAAACAAAAAACACTGCCTGGAATCATATTACAATTTTTTCTTTTTAATTTATTAGCTGTTGGAGAATCAGAAAAAGTTAGAAAAAGAAGAATGGGATCGTCAGTCAATGATGAATAGTAAAGCAGCTGCATTACTCGCCCGTCAACAAGAACGAGAACGAAGGGAATTACAAAAAAAGTTAATGAATGAAAATATTAAATTATCATATTTACAGAAGAACCATGAAAATTATTTGAACAAAGATTTATATACAAATAATCCTACAGCAGCTTATTTCTTACAATTTAATACAACAACAAGATAACCACTATAAATCTTAATTATTGAGTTTATTTTTTTAATATTTCAGTGGATTGTTATGTCATCTATTAAATAAATAATGTTTATTTTTTCAATAAAATTGTTCAATAAATCTAGCCAAACAATATATAAATCAATATTTTAGTCTCAATTTTTTTAAAAAATAAATTTCCTCAGAGGAAATTTTTTATACATTTGTTAACAATTGTTACGAGTAATTTTATTTCTTCAGAATAATCCGTAATTTATTACAAAGTTAAGGACCTTCTGAATACCAGACTGTACTTCACCAATTTTTCCAGATGTTATACAACTGGGGGGGGGGGGGGAGCCTTTCCAAATTAGACATGCCAGAGGCCGGTTCTCAAACCCCCAGCCTGTACAGTATATGTCAAGGCTTCCGCTGGCCATGCTCGTTGCCTCACAACCAACCACCTCGAGTCTCAATTTATTTTTAGTCTAGCAAATATACTTTCAATTTGTCTTAGTAAAACATTTGTCAATTTGCTCTTATAAATAATATCATTATAAAATAAGCCTACAAAATTTTTAATCCTTAGAATATGATGTGCACATGTTTGCGCTGTCCTATAATATTCATATTGCAATATACGCATCAAATAATTATTACTGACATCTGCCATTTTTCAGCATTTAATAAATCAAACAGCAGTAAAGTAAGGTTTAAGCTGCCACTAGCACTTTAACCAAATTGCTAATAAATCCTAAGAATTTGCTTATATTTGGCTCAGCATAATTAGCCAAAATGTTTATTATTTATTTTTAAAGACTACTTTAATAATGAAAATTTCAGTACTAAAATTTTATTTGACTATGAACATCAAATTTTGGCTAAATTTTTTTTACTATAATTAGCCAAATGGTTAATTAAACTTTTTGCTCAGCTTAATCACTAAGAGACAGTTACTGTATGTTGTATCTGAATTAATAGCCAAGGGAATTTTGTTAAGGATTATTTTTTTAAGAGTGAAACTATATTCTTGGAAAAATAAAAAATATTTTAAACAATAGATCCTTTAGTTAAGAGAATTGTCGATGTTGCTGTAAGCCTGTGTAACGTGGGGAAAGGAACCCAAATTAAAGATTGGAAGTTAATATAAATATATTATCTCCTTTTTCCTAACACAACCACTCCTTATTTTTAAAAATACAGTCATTACCTTGGAATTCCACAGTGTGTCCTTTGTTACACAAGGCTACTATTGATAATAACCGATGTTTTAAATTTGGGATATGCAACACATCATGCAACTTCATAATGCTCACTGTGTTACCATTTCCAGAGACATTTATCAACAAATTTCCTCTATCTACTGCTTTCATACTTTCGCCATTTGTATTGTTCAAGGGGGTTTCAATTATGTTAATCAGTTAGGGATTCACCATCAGGAGACAATTATGTGAACTGGCCCCAGAATTAATAACCCATATTTGTGGCTTCATTTTTTTACTCCATTGTGGTACCTGACACTGCCCATTTTTGTAAATTTATTTTAGTTTCTTCTGTTCCATCTTTCTATTATCTTTATGTTCTCATGTTGCATTTCTGAAGTTGAATAATAATTACACTGGGTATTTTTCACCTGGTTGATTGACATAGTTTCTTTAATGTCTCATCAATGGGTTATTACAATTCATGTCTCTTTGATAGTCATACACACTGCAGTTACGCTTATGTTCTTCTTGTCCACAGCTATGGCATATAAATGGTCCTTTTCTTAAATTTTCTGGTCTAATATGGTTTGAAGCTAAAGCCAAAGTTGTATCCTGAACATTTTGTTATAAACTCCCTTTTCTACTAGCTTCGTATCTTAGTTTTTCGGAAACATACTCTACAGTCAAATCTTCTTTTTCTTTGGCATCCAAAGCTGTTATTAACGGACTGTGAGACTCCGGGAGCCCGCATAATAATATTGCAATTAGATGGGTCTCTTTTACCACTTCACCTATAGCCCGTAAACGCTTGGTTATTTCATGTATATGATTTAAATAATCTTTTTTTAACAGAAAGTTTGCTAGTAAGATTATGAGTGTTTGTTGAGATATTCAATTGACCTTTCAAAGATACTTGACTTTTCTGTAATTGGTGTGGACTAATTAACATGTTTTTCAGCAGTTATTATCAAATCTTATATTGGATCATAATTTGTACCTGTGCTAGTAGAAACCTGTCGAAAGGGACAGAATTTTTTTTTAGTCAAAGAATTTGATAATGTTGATCATAATTTGTTTTTTAAAGCATTGGACAAGATGAAGGTATCATATGAGATAAGGAAATGGTTAATTTCCTTCTTGACTGAAATAAGCCAAATTGTAAGGATACCTGGGAGTAAGAAACAATAAATATAGGTGTATCAACGGAGTGCCGCAAGGGTCCGTGTTAGGAAGAATGATATTTGTTATTACAACGGATTTGATAGCAACCAAAATAAATTACAAATACAAATACATTGATGATATCACGGTTGTAGTATGTGGTAATATTGATAACTTGAATGGAATTATACAGGAGATGGCTGATCAGGTTAGTGCTGATGCTGTGGTCTGTGGAATGAAAATAAATCCAGGAAAATCTTNCTTAATGGTACATGATTTTACTAAAAATACAGTAAATTTAGAAATAATAGTTCAAAATCAGATTATAAAATCAGTTGATTCATGTAAAATTTTGGGAATAATTGTTCAGAACAATTGTAAATGGGACAAACATATTGAATATATCACTAAAAGGGCATATTGTAAATTTTTTATGCTTTATAAGCTAAAAATATTAAAAATTAATATTGAAACTCTGGTCATTATATATATATATGACTTATATTCGACCTTGTGTAGAATATTGCACCAAAGTATGGGCAAATTCTATGACACTAAAGCACGTCAAGGACATCGAGTTAGTCTAAAATAAGATAATTTTGGGGGTAAAGCAAATGGAATATGAAGAATCACTGAAAGGGCTTTATTTGAAATCATTAGAAAAAAGGAGAACAATTAAGCTAGGAATATTTGCGAAGGACTTCAGTAAATATAAGGAATATAAGACAAGTGTGGAACTGTATCGGGATATAATACCAGAGGTTCTTAAAAAAACTTAATAGAATATATTAGAACAGAGAGGTATAGGAGATCGACGATACTTGTGATGATCAGAAGGCGAAATAATGAAAATATTTTTTTTTAGTAGTATTGTTATTTTATGTCTATTATAGATATACTTAGTTTTCTGTTTATGCTAATAATCATAGAGTATATGTAATTAAAACCCATATCCGAAAGGGCTAGGGTTTTAAGTTGATTGATGTATAAGCTTTGGTTCATGTACAGTATGTTATGTTTTTGATATGAAATATCAAAGTTGTAATGTTTAATGATAAATAACAAATATAAATAAATTAGCACACCTAGACTAATACACAATTATACAATCACACAATATAATGTAATATTTATACTGTATAAATATACATTTGTTTTTGTAGCCTACTGATTACAAATAGTTGAGTAGACTTTTGTCTAAGGATAAAATGTCATGCTTTTATATACTGTATAACAATTTATACTGATTTACAGGTAGAGATTTCTGTCTATCTGTTAGAATGACTTATACATTTTTTAATAAATTATTTATTAAATGTTTACTATCAACAGATAGTTTTGTAAAGGGTACTGTTGCTCAGTGAAGACTTATAAAGCAGGACTGCATTTCTTTTAGAGGTGCAGTTCTTGTTTGTATATTTTCTTTATCACTTTTGTTGTATTAAATGGTAGCATTCTGTTTGTCTTGTTTGTATATTTAGATCGAGAAATCTTAACATACTGTATTAATGTAAATTGATTTCCCTTCTTAAATTAATTTTCCTATTTTCCCTGTTCCATCCCTCTCTCTTCTCTCAGACTGCTGGAAGTTATGCGTTGGAAAGTAGAGTATAAACTAGATTAAAAAAAATCAGGGAATATTTAAATACAAAAAAATTCAATAATTTTACACAAGGTGTATTCTTTGGCATTTTATATTATAATATTGATCACAATATAAATGTCTATGGCTTCGGCCACCACAAAAGAAGTTATGTGGAAATAGAAATTCATGCAAATAAAACTAGTTAAAATGAGTTTCAACTAATTTAGGGTATATTGTTAAAACTAATTTTATCTAGCTAAAACTAGTTTTAGAAAATAGTATTAGTTATGTTTAGTATTTACAAGTTAAAATTAATTCTTCCCATACCCAGTAGAGAATTTTAGTTTCAGCTAGTTTAACTAATTTGGCATAAAAATGATAACATACTGTATATACCAGGCATGGTGAACCTACATGTATAACAAGCGTGTCACAAGGTGACACACAAACATTACATGAACCCATTATGTATGGTGTAGTATTGTACATATAATAAATAGGAAATTGTGTCTGTGACAACTGATGACACCCCAAATATGGTGGGTAAACAATGATTTTGTGAAATTTCTTAATGAAGAAGTTCAGCATCCTATTGTTCAGTTCCATTCATTATACACCAGAAAGCATTATGCGTGAAAGCAAGTATGAAATCATTTGAAAGCGTACTCTCGGTGTAATTAAAATTATGAACTTTATATCTACACATCATGCTCTAAATAATGGCCAGTTCTCGAAGATGTTAGACATGGTGGATTCTCTATATGGTGGATTTCTTATGTACAATAGTGTTAACTGAGTCATGGTGGCACATTAGACATTTGAAAGTAATAAACTAAACAAGTGGCACACTAGTCAGAAAAGGTTCGTCATCCTCTACATTACTTAAAACAACTTTAGAATTAAAGGTCAAATGTAACAGA
>PXIH01S0028140.1:4519-16767 GCA_003024985.2 Euperipatoides rowelli
ATGAAAATGGCGATTTAGAATCGACTTTGGAGTGCAACTACTAAATTAAAAATGGCGATTCTCAATCGCCATTGGAGTGGAAAGGGTTAAAAATGTCAAAATCTGAAAACAGATTTTTTAAACCATTTTAAGTGTTTTCGATACCTTGTTCCTCCTTAAATTCCAAGTTATAAAATCTATTTAACAGAATATTTGTTTCAAATGTTATTAGAAAGTATTCTGCTAGTATGTTATTTCTCATTTTAATTATTATTTTAATATTTCTTTTGAAATAATTATTTTATTATGTTTAGTGCATACAATGGATTGAAGATGCTAAATTGAATCAGTTACGACGAGATGGCATACGGTACGCCCGCATCTCACTCTACGATAATGATATATACTTTATCCCCCGTAACACTATTCATCAGTTCCGAACTGTTTCAGCAGTCACTAGTGTTGCATGGCATGTGCGTCTGCAACAATATTACCCTGATAAAAAGGATGAAGAAAGCAAAAATATCAAAGAAGAAAATACGGAAACAGATTCAACTTCTTCTAATCTTGAAAAGGAAATGCTAATTAAAAAATCACATGAGGCAACACACCTAGATTTTCGAGAAAAAGAAAGTAAGAAAACTACATTTGAAATAAAGCCAATATCTTCCACATGAACATTTGTATAATTTCAATTTCTAAAGAAATTGAAGACTTGCAAAATCAAAGTTTCAACTATGGCAGGATTTTTCTACTGTTTTTTTTTTGTTGTTGTTGTTACATTTAAATAGAAATCTCACTATGTATTCCACACCATGACAATGTTATAAAATGTAAAAATAATTAGGGGGAAAAAAAAACTACATTCTTCAACTTGACAAATATTATCATTAGCAGGCACAGTAATTTTAATGCATTGTATAAATTTATCATTTTATTTTTTAAAAAACAGAAATGTTCAAATTTTTTATTGACTAAATGGCTAAACATGTACAATTTCATTAATAATACATGTACTTTATTTTTTTATAAATAGATACAGTATATCTATATGAAGGAATAGTCGCTCTTTTCTTATATTAAAATTTATTGAGCTTAGATGTGTTAATATATGAAAAACAACCTAGTTGAATAAATATGACATCTTTCTAGGCTTAGATCCTGTCATCAGGAATTCACAAGTTTCTGAAAATGAAGTGTGTAATGTGTTATTAGAAATAATTTGTGATTTGAAATTAAAAAATTAATAAATCAAATTTAATAAAAATTAAATAAATAAAATTCAATCAAAATATTATATCTTTTTTAACTACATTGCTACTGTATGTCCTATCTTTGTCTAGATCAGTAAATCTGAAAATAATGCTGTGCCAGAATAATTATTAAGTGATGGTCTATGGTACAACATTATTTTCAGATTTACTGATCTAGACAAAGGTTAGACATAGCAATGTAGTTAAAAAAGATATAATATTTTAATTTAATTTTATTTACAGTATTTAATTAGATTTGATTTATTAATTTGTTAATTTCAAATCACATTATTTTTAAAATTATAGTTTTTTTTAATCATTTTCTAATAAGACGTTATTAAGCACTTCATTTTCAGAAACTTGTGAAATCCTGATGACGGGATCTAAGCCCTAGAAAGATGTCTTGAGTTATATTTATTCAACTTAGTTGTTTTTCATATATTAACACATCTAAGCTCAATAAATTTTAATATAAGTAAAGAGTGACTATTCCATCATATCCATATTTCTTACATAAGAGTGGAAGTCTTCATATATACTGTATATCTATACCGTAATAATATTTATTGTTGTTATAATTTTTATATTTTCTCTCCTGCTTTAGAGGCACAAGGTTGAATGTGACAAAACTTATATTTGAAGATAAAAATAATATTGTATTGTTTTTGTTAATATTTGTCAGTTGAAGAATAATGCATTATTGTGTTAGATGCAGCAGACATTTCTATTAATTAGTGTATTAATGGCTACAACTAATTGTGACAAAATCTATTGAGTTTTACTAAATATAAATTTTATCTCTTGGAGATTGTGATGCCATTACTTGCAAACAAAGAATTGAGATGCAAACATCAGTAATAAACTTAAGGACCATTGCATTTTTCAAGTGCTGCAATACTTAGAAACTTTAGTATTAAATGTCATCCCTATCTTGCTTTTTCTGTCATGCTCCCCCTCTTCCCTTGAAAATATATTTTCTCAGCATTACATTGTTTTAATGCGTTCAGTTATGATAATTGTCTCAAATATTCCTTTTCATAATTGACAAAACTATTTAATGAAATGAAAATAGTAATAGGACTTTTGTTAAAAAGAAAAGTTTTAATTATTTATCATAACTGAAGTTTTTAAATGTGACAATTGAACTTTTTTTTATATATATAAAACAGTAAAAGTTTGTCCCTGTCCTTCCGAGTCTCCCTCCGTGAACTATAAAAGTGCTTTAAAATCTTCATAGAATGCANAATAAGCCGGTATTTTTAATACCAATACGTGTATCAATTGTATTGATTTTGTATCTCTCAGATACCGCGACTACTGGTGTAATTTTTTTTTTTTTCGTATTTTCGGGAAGCTTTATTTCAATACTATAAAACATTTAGGAATAACCTTATACATTTTATCTATGGAGGTTTATTTTTTTTTATTTTTTAAACTTTTAAACAAAATAACGAAATTTGTCCTCCCGTACTCGAGGCTGCTTTTGATTTTCAAATTTTTAATCGTAATTATAAATTATATGAAATTAATCACATTATGAATTGACATTCTGATGAAGTCTAATGACCAGCAAATTTCATTTGTTAATTTGCTAATGATCCAGCTTTATTGAAAGCATGATATATTTATCATTAGTGATTTGTAATAAATAGTACAATAGAGATGAATATTTAAGCATTCTATCTTCAATTTAAAAACAGATTTTATTATTATTATTGGTGTTTGGACATAATTGACAATAAGTTAATGTAGCTTATACTGTATTAAAATTGTAGAATGTAAGGTTTGAAAATTGGACAGCCTCTCACGTAAAATATTTTTTATTTCTGATTGTTTAAAGTCGGTCTCTTCATCTATTATATTTGCCAAACTATTGTTGTAAATAAGACAAAATCATTAAATTGGGGTTTTGTTTTTCTCATTGACAACTTCTGTTAGTGAACCTTTCTTAGAAAAACGAACATCAGAAGTGTAGACCATGTACATATTTTTTTACCATTTCACTTTTTAAAAAAAGATGTTAATGAAATGGAAAGAGCCCTTTTTTTTTTAAATATTTATAGTGAAACAATTTTTAGGTTTTATTTTTTTTTTCCTTCCAGCTGTTTTTATTGTAGGTTTTATTTTATTTTGGCATAAAATTAATATATTGCATTAATAGGTATTGATTCCTTATATATTTTTTTTATATATAATTTGGTAAGAAAAGAAATTATGTAATATAGTAATATCCTCAAACTGACTTGTTATTTTTTTGCACTTAGAAAATGAAAAAATATATATATTATATATATATAAAACATGTAAGAGGAATTTGACGAGCAGGATTGGAGGGACTTCTTTTAGGTACTTAAAAGTGGGTTTTTTATTATATTATTGTGTTTTAGTTTAACAAGTCTTGTAAATATTTTTTACTTAGAATATACAATCTTTTTAAAGCGATGACCTATGGTATTAAAATTAAAACAGATCGTGGTGCATATAAAATATAAATTTATATGTACAGTATGTGTGTGTGTGTGTGTTTATATACAGTATATACTGGCATATTTATTTATTCTATTATGATTATTATTCATGGTAATGATTAATGTTTCAGAAAGCTTAAAATGTACGGTACTGTATTTTAACCATATTTTAAGTTAATTTATTTGTTATTAATTCAAACTAATAATTTCATAGTTTTTCATATGAACTACAGTCTACAAACTGAAATAATCATTAATGCAGTATAATTATTAATTTTACAAATTTATTGTCTTATTTTGCTTATCCAAAAGGTTACATTAATAACATAGTATAAAGGGAAAGTGATCATTTACAGAACATCTTTAGCATATTTAAGAGAGGACTTTGTTTGTTTTATTTAGAAAAAAAGCCTATTTTGTACAGATGATTCCTAGTTAACTTCAGGGTTTCATTCCTGAATATCACAATGTTAACAGAAATAGCATTAAAATCATTGTTTGTGCTCCCATTTTCCCTTTCTCCATAAAATATATTAAGATTATGTATATAACAAAGTATTCATGGCACATTTATTTTGTACATACTATTAAAGAAATGCACTATAGCCCACTGTACACACATTTTTTTTTTTAATTATTAATTGCCGACAATTAAAATGATGTCCTCATTTAAGGCTTGTCAGTATTTGTGGGTACAATTTATCGCAAAAAAAAAAATATGTACAGTATATAGAATATGCTGTATTTATTTTTTTTACTTCAGACAAAATTTAGCAACAATAAGTTATTTATTTTTCAAAGTAAATTGTTCATTCTATTAATTCATTTTTAAATAGAAATTTATTAAGACCTGAATAAATTATTTTAATTCAGCTAATAAAATGAAAAATATGCTGCATTTTTTCTTCTAATTAAAACCTAAGCAATTAGAGGAATTGATATTTTAAAAATTACAATTTTTCCAAAATATTTCAAATAAAGTTTTATACATTTAAAGCTATATTATAGTAAATACAACACCTCCAACACATAACCTATCACTTTTAGATAGAAGTTCATTAAAACCAGTGTAAATTTTTGTAAATCAACATAGGCCTAGTAAAGAATATGTTTTTTTTTTTTATATGAGGAATTAAGAAAATAAATAGTTGATATTTTAAAAATTATATTTCTTCTAAAGGCTTAAACATTTGGAGACTTTATTGATAGGTGTAAAAAAAATGAAGAGTAGCACAACTAATAAATAAAACAAAGCAGCTGGGCACAAAATTGTAGAGAGTTGGCATGCATTTAACCCTGCAGTAGTCGCGGTATCTGTGAGATACACATTGCACCTTTAAAAATTAATTTCTAGCTAATGTGCAGAGATAGAATATTATCCATCCAGCTATGTGAATATTTTAAGGACTTCTACAATCATGAAATAAGCCGGTATTTTTAATACCAATACGTGTATCAATTGTGTTGATTTTGTATCTGGCAACCACGTCTATTAATCGTACCTAACCTAATTACTTAAATTTATCTTTACAACTATAATGCTCAAATTTACCACTATAGTGACATTGATGTGCTACTGACTTAATCGTTAGCTCCTATTCAACTATACAGCCACCAATCCTTATAGTCGACCATGTAGCCATAAAGTGGCTGACGTGCAAGAGGGCTAACATCAAAACTCATATCATATTAGTTTTAGGGCCACATGACTAAAGCCTCAATGATGTCTTGTAAGATAAGGTAAGTAATTCTGTTTCCAAGATAAGTTCTTATAAAAATGAGTAACGAAGGAGCCAGAATTAAAAAAATATAATATAACTATTGACATTGTTAAAAAAGGGGAGGGGAAACACACTTCCTATCAGACAATTGACACAAGGAAATAATAACCTTGTTATCACATTTAGTGACCTTATCGCTCTCTAATAAATAAAAAGCTACCTCAGGGATGTCTCGCGTGCCTAATTACAAATAAGGTCAAGATTGCATAGCTGGCCAGAAATAAAAAAAACATTGGCATTAAAAAAAAAACAAATAAAAATTATCAGTTAAAAGTAAAAATAATGACCAGGCATTGCTCCTATAAATTGGAGTTTAACAAATAGTCATAATTTTATTTCTTTAAAAAAAATTCCTTTAATCAGTTTTAAAAGTATTTTACGGTAAGTGACTTCTGATGGAAATAGCCTATATTTTTTATTTTTAATTTAAATTAAACAAATCATTAAAAAAATCTAACTATGTATTAATGTGCATTTGTCTAATACAGCGTTTCCCAATTAAATATAGCCACGGAACTCTTTTATATTTTATAAAATATAACGGAACCCCTATATAATTTAATGTAGCTTGCACATAAAAAAAAATGTGCCGCAGGCAAAAAAATTTTGTTCAAAGTCAAATACCTTTAAATTTGTCCTCTTTCATGTCCCATAAATAAATGCAGNAAAAAGTCTATTTTATCTTGAAATAAACACGTTATCTCACAGATACACCGCGACTACCCGTGTAACTTTTCGACCGCGACTACCGCAGGGTTAAACAAGAAATATGAGTAAAAATAATGTAACAAAGTCAACTTTATCCGGGGATCAGCTGTAATACATTTTTTTTTCAATTAAGCCAGTCCCACACTGTGTATATACATGAATGTTCTTGTTTTATTCATTTGACCTATGATACTTTCATATTAGATACACTCACCTGACAATGTCTCGGCATTTGTTATTGCCCTTAGTATACTTTGTTCTCTAAACTCTTGTCACTGTTGGAGTCTATTGAAAATGTATAGTGAAGAGGAGACTCATTGTTTCTGATGCTTATCGCTATTTATTTTCTAATAAATGGCATATAATGCTAATGTAAAAATTACTTACTGGATTCGATTGTAAATTTATGCTATAAAACTGACTGGGTTAAAAAGTGACCAATAGATAATAACAAATAAAATCATTTACAAAATAACTTTAATCTTGCTCCCAATAAATAGCATAATTTCTAATTTTTTGTTTGCATTAAATTATTTGATTCATGTCACAGATGCCAAAAAGTTTACGGATTGGGACAAATGATTTTAAATTTATGCAAAGATACTCAAATTGTGAATGTTTTCCAGAAACACTAGAGTGGGACTGGCTATAGAAATATTTCATTTATATAGAAAAAAGTCTTCCTAATTTAGCACCGTTTTTTTTAATATATAATTTACCAATACATTGCAGAAACAAAAGTTCATTGTTAATGATAAAGCCTTGCTTAAAAAAATTAAAATTAATTCAAGATGGCAGATTTAACTTTACAATTGACTTTTTCGCTGCAGCCTGCCAATTTTTGTGGTTGAAATCTTGTCTAAAACAAAAACTTTTAAAGATATAGTCCGAGGTGTTCGTACTATTAGTGTTATAAATTAATGTTAGTGGAATATTGATTATTTTATATTGTTTGCATTTTGTAGTTTTAAAATTTTTTTTAATTTATATTTAAAATGTCAAATCCAATATTTGATGTATAAGGCTATAAACCGCAGTTTAAAATTTCACCTTTTTTTTTTTTTCTTACTCTTTAAATTTAACATTGCAAACATTAAAATAAAACATTCTATCTTGGCTTTAAAAAATAAATCTCAATAATGTTGACGTAATAATTAGAAGCGGTAATATTACCCCATCTTTTGATAAACTTAACATCTGTGTGTGTGTGTCATTGTTATTTCCTCCGATTTACAATATCAAAGCTGTCACTGTTTTTTTACTAAATGAAATTGTTTCTCCATCTGCATTGTTTTCATCTTCAAGTTTGGACTCAAAAAATAATTGTTTGATGTTTATGCATGATGAATTTAATTGTTTTAAAAAAAAAGGCTAAACAAAATAATAGTGGCATACTTTCTCTAACAGACACGTTAACAAGATATAATGCTCGTGGAGTGGAAAGTTTAAAAATATACAAGCAAATATTAAAAGTAAAGTAGCCTATATAAGAGTGTATAGAGAATAAAGTATATAGAGTACTTTAAATTTACTCATAAAGAAAAAGAAATGAAAATTTTTTTCATTAAACAAAGACATTATTTTAAAAGTAACACTAATGTAGTATGATATAAATGTAAATGAGATTTACACTTTGTATTTAGAATTCAAACTGGTTTTGCTGTAGTTCTATATGATAGCACTGGAATTAGATTAAAATAATTTCCCTTGCACATAGAATGCTTAACAGGAATCTATATGAAATCTCATTCTAAAATAAAGTCTGAGGAAAATTGTCATATTGAAAGTTCAATCTTCTGATAGATTGATGTGCTTAAGTTATTCTTATTGATTTTAGCGCTGAACTATATTTTCATAAGTGAAAATAATATCTTAGAAGCAAAGCAAAATCTCATGTAAAGTGCAAAGATGTTTCTAATGTATGAATATTTGGAAATTTCATATGCACTATCTATTCGATCATTCTCCGATGCATATTGTATATTCAATACAAATTTTACAATAGTGCAAATGTGTGCATTCATTGGGTAAACTAAAGTGGATTTCTCTAATAATTAACATTCAAGCCTAATTTTTATTACTTCACATTGCATTATTATCTGGATTGTTTCATATGTATACCACTTCTCAATTTCGTCTACAAAAAATTCTGACATTACACCTGAAACTTCTTCAGGCTATTTATTTTAGTTTATATTATAGCCTAGATTTCAAATATTAAATATACAGTAAATAAAGTTCAGCTAACTTTTTTTTTTCTTTGGAGTTGCGTGAACAATATACTGCATTCTTTACCGTTCCCATAACAATATATAATATTTTATACAGATTATCAGCAATAATTAGTAGTAATTTAACATTTAATTTTTTTTAAGCATTTTTTCATAATTTAAAATGAGTAAATGTAATGTATTATTATATACTGTACTGTATACATATCCACATACAGTATCTAAACATAAATTTCCAGTAAAGTGCAAGACTAACCAAAATGCAAACTTTTCTCTCGATCTAAAAGTAATTGGTCAATGACAAATATCTGCAACTTTAGTAAATAACTTTCTTAAAAACCTAGAAAAATGATTAAAAAATGTAACTTATTAATGTTTTTTTTTTTTTTTAAAGTGACACTGGTTTGTTGTACTATTTAGATAGGCTACAGATTTCAAAAATATTTTAATCGTTCAAAATGGAAATACAAAATGCTTGTCGCAAAAATTCAAGTCAAAAAATTAATTTTTTTTTCAGTGAAACAGGCTATATTATTTCTGATTGTTGCAACTTGTTTATAAAAAAAAAAGTACAATACAAACATTATTTAAAGTTAGATTTACTGTATATTATAAATACAGTATAATGTAATATTAGCCTATATATGCAGAATATGTACTGTTGATATATTCACAAATACGGTTTAGACCGATAAAAATTGTTGGACATTTGGTTGATTGATTAAAATATGTTAGTCAATTTTATAAATGGTATGCTATAAATTTTAAAATGTTATCTATTGCTAAGGATCAACAGTTATGGCATGCCCTATAATTACTAAATAAAGTATTGTAAGTATATTATAACTTCAGCCCGTGTAAACTATCCTAGCCAATATATTGGCTGAAGTTTAAAAAATATTTTTTTATATACAGTATTTCTGAAATGAATATCCGTATATGAATGGTTTGCATTTTTATTTTTGCACTTCTATCAATATTTTTTTATTTGTGATATGCAATTAATTTGTCTAATTTATTGTACTCCTATCTTTTTTAAACTTTTATTTGAATAATTTTCTGTGCTAGTTGAACCTTGTGTATGTGCTACATAACAAGATGAAATCAACCCTATACTGTATTTGCACTACATAGCACTGTATGTATAATGAATTTATGTACAGTATATACAGTAGGCCTACTGAATATACAGTTGGTCCCCTACTATTTTTGTAAAATTAGGCATTGCCATCCTTAAAATCTAGTTAAGTGCTACACTTTGAGTTAAGTGCATCAATCTTGTAATGATGTAGGATAACGATAATAAAATATTGGGTCGAGGTTCTACCTTCTAGCAAAACTTAGCATTTTTGAAACTTCATTCAATAGCCATTCCCATCCTTAGTAAACCGTTACTTGCAGTTTATTATTATTTTATCAACTATGACTGTAATCAAGACAAAGATTGGAATTAGATGTGCCAAAAGTGACGTATTTTTAGCCTAAATTGAATGCTCATTTGAGTTAAATTCTTAACAGTAATACACACATTTTATTCCTACACTGGAATATATTTGCACTTTAAATGAGAAATATAAGTTCTGTATATTTCAATCCCCATTTTATTTTTCCATAATGGAGCGTCTTTATTACAAATATAAAATGGGGAGTATTGCCACATGTCGATCATTTATCACATTGACTATTACCAATGCCAGTTGTCGTATTTTCTATTTAATTGATAGAAAAATATATACCGTAAATATAATTCAAATGACTCTGAACATGCTTTTCATAATAAATCTGGCCAATATGGATTATATTTTACATTCAATCCAAATTAATCTATAACCCTAATTGGATCGTGTCTGAAGCCACATACTTATTTTAAGTATCAGCGTACCTTTAGGGACTCTGCAAATTTGATGGAGGTAATCTATAACCCTAATTGGATAACAGGCTTTAACAAAAAAATGTTGGATGCCCGTATAATTGGCTTATTTGCTAGTAATGTTTTAAGATAAATTGTAGCCCAAATTATAATTAAAGATATAAGCAATAAGATGATGTATTCAAGTAAGCCGATAGATTTATAATTTGAGGAATTTAATTTAGAAAATTCATTTTTGTCTATATTTTATAATAATGTTTATTCTGTTTTTTTTTCTTTTTTATATTTTATTTTGAGTTAAAAAAAACATAACATTATTAACTTGGAATGGAACCTTCATTTTAACTTGCTAGTCTATTGGGCTTACACATGTTGAATAAATAGGAAATGCCTGAATACATGTACAGTACATATTGTATATACTGAATAATGTATAATATATGTGTTGTTGGCTGGAACATTAATAAAAAAAAAATATGAGGATTGATAATCTGATTGTTTTCAAACTTTTCTTCCATATATTAGAAATATTGTGCGGCAATTATTTGAGAGAGAGAAAAAAAAACACTTTAGAAACTTTTTTTTAATGCTTGAAATATTTCACCCGTTAGATTTGGAAGAAAATGGTGTTTAAATATGTGTGTAGCATTGTATATTTTTCTTACCTTGAAAGAGTCCCTTATAAATGAGTGCCTAGTACTTCTGAAAAAAAGCTTTCAGTCATACAGTTTCTTGTTTGAAAAGAATAAATATTTTTCTTGTAGAAGTGTTTTGTATAAAACAGAAGAGACAAACAAACAAACAACAACAATGAAATAGTTTATTTGTACTAGATATTTTGTTGCTTCTAAAGATACTATACCTTTTTGTGAAACACAGGGGAAACATTTTCTTAGCTCCAGATAAAGTTGTATGTATTTTGTCAGCAGCTCTAATTTTGATTTAGCAAATATTTTATGTAAAAAATATAAATCATGTATTTATTTATACCTTAAATTAATTTGTGCAGATTTACTATTCCATAAATGAGTTGTATTGATATATTAAGAATATTTTTTTTGCACACAAAACTAATCGATTAATAATAATGATAAAGCAATCAAATTGCTCTTGTCTTTTCTAAAGAATAATTTTTGCTCTTATTAGATAATTACAATGATCTCTCAGTTTTAGTTTAATTTGTTGCATGTATGATATAATTTCCTTTTATTGTTTATTTTATGCATCATTACACTTATGGATAAGCCTACATATTGTTTTATTTATATGTAGCTTCTAATTAATATGTGATTTTTTTTTGGCACAATGACTGAGCTTTTTACTCTGTAAAAAAAAATTATATATGGCATATTTGTTTAATTTTAATTCCTCCAATCATATAATCATGCTTGTTTGTTACAATATGAAAGTTTTTTTCTTTCCAAAATTCTGGCAGGAATGTGCAATATTGTATTCCTGTACTATGTAGAAACTGCTGTAAAATAAAACATTTATTTTTACTTCAGAGGCTGTCTGTTGTTTTTTATAATATAATGATACAAAGAAGTTATGAGGGAGAAAAGGTAGGATCCAAAAATTTTGTAGGTATTAATGGAATCAAACGGAAAATAACACTAAAGCATATCTTCACCACCTAAAAGAATATTTGAAGGAATTTTTTATTCACAATTTCATAATAGTCCAATTTATGTAATAAATTGTGTGATTATTAATCACTGTATATCTCAACTGGTGGAATATTTTTTTTTTTTTTTTTGACATTTATGTAGGCTAACTACATACAAAAACAATTTCATTACTGTTTATACTCATTTATTTGTATTGTTTGTTAACATGTTTCCTTAATGCTAAATGTGAGCTATCTGTAGGGATCCCAGACATCCCGTATTATACGGGATTGTACCGTATTTCAGAGATGTGTCCCCTTGTCCCGACAAGTGTTGTTGAAATGCCAAAAT